>JAZGTJ010001826.1:21023-49395 GCA_036877575.1 Botia almorhae
TATATATAGAAGTAAGCGCTATGTAGAAGATGATGTATATGAAAAGCGCTATACAAATAAATGTGAGTTAAAATTGAACTTATATGTTATATATGTTTATTCCTTATATTTGTGTTGAACACAGTTTGAATTCAGCAGGTGATCACGTGACCACTGAACGTTCTAATCACACCGGTGTGATCCTACGCGTCTGAGCCTAACCAAGAATGATCACACCGGTGTGATCGTACGCGCGAAAGGGTTAAGCAACCCTTTAAAAGTTAAGTTCAGAAGAGATGAGGACAGTGAAGTGTCCAGAATTCCAGCTCCTCCAGCTGTATCAGACCAGTCACAGCACATTGACCAGAGACTGAAGCGTATATCTCCTGTCTTTCTGGTGTCCTTCTACTGTCTCTTACTTTCTGTCTTCTGGGACAACAGCTGCTAAAGCAGATGACAGAATTTAACGCATCATTATAGTCCCGTGCCGAAAAGATCCCTGAGGAAGAAACCATGTGAGAGTTGTGGAAAAAGAACGAATAGAAAGAGATTAAAAGTATGCAGAGAGGAAGATCACTGAAGTTGCCCACTATGGCATCATGGGTAAAAGAGAGGTGCTGGGACAGAGGCCCTCAACTTGCCTGATGAGGTGCAGATTAAAAGAGATGAATGGAAAGAGGGAAAATGAAAAAGGAAACTCCCAGAGGAGAGTTCATTATTATCCAGATGTCACACCATACCACCTGCTACCCCCAATGCTGAGAGAGAAAGAGAGATGTGGTGATATATCCATAGTAACAAAATGAACACATTCCACTACATTGTTCTGCTATAATATTTCCTGCATATGAACACTGTACCACTGACAGAAAAATGAAGGTTTATTTGAAGGTTTGTGAGTCAATTACTGATGAAGCCACCCGGTTGAGTAATGAAATGTACTGAGTAACACCGAAACATGTTGATTAGAACACCTTAATGTTCTACAATGCCCTGCATAACTCGGCACGTTCACAGACCCCAAACTTACAGCAGCTGCCAAAACTGCTAAACCTGAAGCGAAATCATCAAACCACACTGAGAAATGTATTGCTCTTCAATTGTGCTGTGTGCGGTAAAGCACCTTTCATCTGGTTTGTAACACTTTTTTTCATCCTATTATCTTCTGACTACCATCATCTAAAAAGTGCCAAAAATAGGTTATAATAGCCTACTAATAAATACAAAAATTAAATGAACAATAACATTTTTTGGTCCTTAAGACATCAGTTTAGAGATTATTCTATTCTCTTTCGTATAGCTATGATGAAAGGTATGAATATGTAAATAATAATGGGTAGATGGCCATATAGCAGGTGGAGGTTGTTTCGGTTCTTAAATGGATAAACCTGTTTTGGCATTAGAATTAAGTTGATTGTGTTTCACAAACTCTGACAAACTCTACTTTTCACTGCTATCAGCTGTGAACTGCCGATAGCAGTTCGGGTGGGCCTGTTTATTCCCAGAATGCATTGGTGTGCCAACACCTCCCAGTGCCCCATCTGCAGGGCCTCAATACTAGTGTAACAGCCTTGAATAAATGCTACACCTTAATGGAGCTCATTATAAATGCAACACTGGCTGGAGAAAAAATCTTACCGTTGCTAAGGGACTTTCTCCTTTCTGAAAGCTATTTTTTTCTTTCTGAAAGCTATTAAAAATATCTTTATCAAACAGCTCAGATGACTTCCTGTACAGGGCTTTATATTGTGTGTTGGGCTCATACTTTTTTAAGTTAATATTCCAGATTGGCTCCATGTTTCACTTTGGTTATAATGACCTGTAGCATTGAATGGTGTCTCAAGAAGATAATACTGTGCCACTAACAAAAAGTGCCTAAAAACTCCATGGTATTACCATTTAATAATCACTACACCGTGGAAACAACATAACATTATTTCTAACAATGTTTATTTAACAAAAATAAAATTAACTAACTTAACTAACTGCCTTTATTATTTACCCATGATTTATGTTTATTGTAGTTCAGTATTTTAGACCTAACACGAGCCCCTCATGTTAGCAGTGTGCCCCAATGGCATCTGACCCTGTTAATCAGGGTCTACAGACTGCAGCTGACAGACCTAAAGCTAATACGGGCCGTCTGTCGGCACACTGGCTTTAATAGTAGCCAACCAGAGACACTAAGATACTAAAGATTTTTACCCCTGTTTTTATAGATAAGCAGGTTCTACCCTAGAAAAACAGAGAGACGTTAGCTTAGTTTACACGACCCAAAGACCCACTACAGTTAAGCAAAGGCCAGCTTTTTATAATCTTTCAATTTAATACATTATATATATTTTTATAAAGCATTTGTTATTAACCCAGTATGATTGCCACATGAAAGCAAACTTGTTTTCCATGAACAGGGCAACAAAGAAAAGAAAATAACAGAATCAATCACAACTCCACTCTAGATCAAAATAAGATAATACTGTACGTGACGCATGAAATTTAAAGGTTAGCAGAAAAATTTATTTTAGCATGTAACATAATGCCATGTATGTTCATAAATGTTCAGTAAAATTCATTCCCATAACTATAACCTGATGGTTTATGCCATGGCAGCCAGATATTTTCTTCAGTGCCTGACTCAGAATAAGGCGGCTGATGTGTTTTTATTTTGTTTGGAATACAAACTCCCAAAGGCTGTTGTTCTTCATATAGTCACACACACACAGCAACAGTATTGCATGATTCATATCATTGTCATGGGTGTGTGTTGTTAAAGGTAAGTTAGGAGAGTCTGGGCTTCTACTTTAGTCCTATTAGCAATGACAAAACCGGACCAACTGGAGCTGTAGTTAGATGCCTAATGGGCACATGTGTAATGCATACATACATTAGAAACACACACATATGAACACTAATGTGTATTCCGCGCTATCTCTTGCGCTCTCTTCATCATACAGACAGACACAAATTGTGGTGTTACGTTTTTTGCTGCATTGTTTTGATGTAAAGAATTGACTGGATTTTGCCAAGCTGCACACTGTAGTTAAACTACAGTAATTCTAAACTTTTAAGTTACACAACTAAAAAAAGTAATAAAACAAAAACTGCTTAGGACATTGTTTGTGCGTATATATAAGAGCTTGAATTATGAACATTATAAATAGTAGTAACCTACAGTATCCTATGTACAGCACACTATGTGTTACAATAAAATGATCAGTGTAAGATCACTGTGAGGAATTTGTTTGTGCTAAAATTACCATTATGCTGCATACCAAATGCACAAATCATTGGTCATCTTTGCTGTGTGTGAATCTGCTTTAGAAATTCACTTCACTTATTTACACAGAGTGTTCCAGTAGTTGAGTTACAATGCCATTATCAGTTGCAAAGAAAAGTAAAAACAAAAAAAACGTCAAAATAAAGTGACAGCCTTCATGGCAGCCTGCCAGTCTTCCCATCATTTTTAACGACTGATCGTTTTAACCAATGACAATTAAAATGTCACCAGTCATTTTAATGTTGTAAGATCTTATTAGAGCATGGCATGACCTTTGCGCTTGATGTTGGAAATCAGACAGTAAAGATTTTTCTTGTGTCCACCGGTGTACTAGGCAGATGTATGTTTTTTCTGTAGGCTTATGGTGTACCTTTTCTTTGAAAACTCAATAAAGACTGACCTTTCCAACAAGGCTTCTGGGAATCCAAATAAATAAATAAATAAAACCCAGAGACATCTAAAAGAAATAGTAAGAAACAGTATTACTGTGTGTTTGTTTGTGTGTGTGTCTCTCTAATGCTGGGATTCCCCTCAGAAACCCTCTGAGATGTTGTCTGGCTGGTGTGAGCTAGTTTCTCACGTGTTACTATAAATTGCCCTCTAGTGCCTTCTGCTCTTACGTTCCCCATATTGAGATGCAGATCTAAAACATTACTAAAAATGGCAAAGCCCCTAGAAATAAAACCTAACTTTCAGTAGAATAGATAAGAATAAAAAAGATAAAACTTAGAAACATGTTTCTTGTACAGACACTGATGCTAGCTCATATTCAACTGAAAACTAGAACAGCGTACAAAGTTATATAAATACATAAACCTTAAGTTCCCTACTTTTTGTAGCGAACAAAAACAATATTTTGCAACAATAATTTTGCAACAATTAATTTTCATACAGAATCCTAAAACAGGCTCTGTTTTAACAAATTTGAGTGTTTATTTTACGCTTCAAGCTCAAACATTAGATTCTAATGTAAGAAAAACTATAAAATCAAAGATTCTGGAAGTTACATGTGTTCTGACAGGGTTGGAAAAATTGTGAACATATTACTTATGTGCTCTTTTTCACATTTTATATTTTATAGTTTAGCTTCCTTTTGACTGATCCATTGTGGAAAAAAAATAGATCTTTAACCACAAACAATGTTTCTACAATGTTGTGACAGGATTCCATCAATCCTTTGTAACCCAAAGCTGAGAAAAACTTCTCACAGGAAATCCTGTAAGCGTGTACAACCCAGATGCTTGACAGCACGTAACGCTGTTAATATTGGCTTTTGTCACACAAATAAAGGGAAACAACAAGCACTGTTCTTTGTGATGATTATTCAGTCTGGATTATTTAGTCTGTGTCCCAGTGTTGGAATGAATCAAAATATTTCTTCTTATATAAGTGACTATCCTATAAACTGAGTGGGCTAGTGCACCTAAAAGCTACAGAAAAAATGGGACTAATTGGAGACTGCTATAAACAGGCTTCTGTCCTTGTTTGTCGTGTCCAAACAACTAAAAACAGGTTTTCAGAAAATGTGTACATGCGGTATTACGTTGCACCACAAGTGTCTGGCATTAAACAGCATGCACTTGTTTCCTAAAAGAAACAGAAGTTAATACTTTATAAAAACAATGTATAGAAAAGACAATAAAAATTCTTCAATAATTCATCTTAAGTGGACCTTTACAACTAGTGTACCCACTGGAGATATCCTATTTAGCTACAACAAATAAAAAACTGATATAATTGGAGGGTGTCCACAAAGTATCCCTGAATGTGCACACTAAATCTAAACATGCTCGGCAAATGCAGAAATAGTTCGCTCAACAAAATCATGCAAACAGATGCGTGTCTGGCAGTATGAGTGGGGACATTCTGCGTTTGCTATCTGTCTGGTTCAGGCATCCATGAGAGAGACACATGCCATCTCTCAACGGGCATGAGGAAAGAGTAAGGAAGAGAACGAGTGTTTTACAATCGGCTGCCACAGAGAGCCAGTGTGAATGCTAAACAGGCCTAAGGTTTCTTTGAAACATGCAGAGAAGAACTGCAGAAGAAACCTACTGGATGGCAGCCATCAGTCGACATATGCTAGTGTCCTTACGATTATTCAAACAGCATCATGTTCCTAAATAGGCTTTACTCTACACTTTCTCTAACATTTTCTTTCCTCAAGTCCACTTGTTAGTCTAAGATTCTCATGGCTTCTGGTTCTGACCCTTACAATTAAACAGGCATTTATTTCTACTGTACCTTTAAGACTTTATGTAAATAACACGTTAGATCAATATTTCCACAAACATTCTCCCAATTATTCTAACAGAGTTATTTGTTTTGCTAGGGTTTGCAACCTCCCAGCATGCAGTGTAGCATGAATAAATTATCCAGGTACTGCTAAATTAGCTATGTATCATTTTGTTGTTTTTGTTATCACTGTAGGTTATTTGTTGTGTGGTGATGTTTAGGGCTCATCTTTTTTACTTAGTGAGGTTTGCTTTTATTCAATTATTTCAATAATATTATTATTGAGGTTTGTGGTTTAAGTGTTGAGGTATATTTGTTATTTGTGTTAAGCTAATACTGCCTACAGCTTTATGTTCCCCTATTTTTTACCCTTTATTTTTTGCATTATCTCAACAATTCCTTTCACAGTCAAGATGATTTCACAATGACCTATTTTTGCAATGTAGTTTCATTAAATAGTCTGGGTGGACTAGTGAGGGAGGTTAGCATTGAGAAAGTAGTTCATCAAACACAGTTCATCAACAAATGAACAAGGGAAATCCTGTTTCCCATTAGATGTTCTTTCTAAACCAACCAACCAACCAAAAATAAATAAATAAATCACCATCCCCACTCTAAACAATCCTAAGGGACCTGAACTCGACTTTCGAAACATAAATAAAATGCTTTGTGGAATATTATTATTTCATTTATTGGGGGTGTAGGTTCCCAGCAGTAAAACAATCACGATTATCCTGCCAAACCTCACCAATGCGGTGCAGCCTCAGCATGCGGTCTCGCAGCATACATGCAATGTCAAGACCTTAAATTCATCTTCCAAAAGGGAAAGAGAAGAGCCTCCAAACTATAGGATATGTGTTCTCCTTAATTCGAAGGAATTACTTTAATACACATGAGGATTCTGGTGTCAATGGGGTCAGTGCTTCCTGTTCACATGAGGGTGGCGTCAACTCCTGCTTGGGTCGGTTGTCAAGGTGATGAAGCTTTATTAAAAAGATCCAGCGTTATTAAAACAGGTCTTATTATTGGATGCGCTGCCGTGGGAGGAGATGAGAGGTGTGACCCCAGTCTTTGTCTCAAACTGGCTGCATTAATCATTTCAGAGTGTGTGTTCATATTAAAATTCATGCAAACACTGAGAGTCACTGTAAACAGTGATTGGAGACAGCTGAATGTTGATTGATCATATCTTATTGTGAATGGAATTTCTGTTTTAATTGACTGTAGTGATAAGGATGTAATCTAAATATTTTTGGCTACATGACTGTGCACGTGTGTGTGTCTGCCACACAGACATCTGTATGGCTTGCTTGGTTGTATGTTAGTGCACCTGCATCTAATTCATGCACTTATCGGTTCCCATGGTGTTTGTATGCACTGATATAAACATTCTTTACAAAGAATGTGTCGTGATTAAGTCGAGATTCCAGACGATATGAATTCCCCTCGTCCCAATCGCTGATTGTTTGGTCTGCAAATGAGAATCATAACACTGTCATTTCTTCCTGCCAGAGTTCTTTTGTGCACTATGTTGACCTATTTACCAGTCTAATTCCCTGCCCTGAGGTCCAAAACGTGAGGTTCATGTCCACAATACCTTCACAAGTATTGCAACAGCATGCAAACACATTCCACAAACCCCAGTAAGGGACAGAGAGCAGACGGGTGCTGATTCTAATTAACACAGACTAAACAATACAGGGATGCCATGGGACATTAGTAAAATGCCCTCAAATCAAATTTAGGCCTACAAATTATTAAGAACAAAAATTCTTTATAATTAAATTTTTTTAATATAATATTAGTAATTATCTTCTAGTACACAAAGAACATTTACAATGTCTCCTCCTAACCAGGTGTGACATATAGTCCAATACAAAATGAAAACAAAAATTAAACAAAAGGTCTTATCGAGCACTTATAGAGCAATGTGTTAGACTATGGAAAGAAAACGTTACAGTAGCAGGTTTCTTTATGTGTGCATCTCTGAGTGTGTGTGTAAAGTGCCGCAATGGACTGAAGTGGTAATGAGCTTAATTGGCTTAACGAAGAACAAGATCAGTGATGGCTAATAATAGAACTCTTTCTTTTACTTTCCCACTCATCTGATAGCACATTATCAGCCCTTTTTATCTGTGTTGCCTCAGCAGCATGATAACGGCACCAGGCAATCTGGCTACGGCTTACACTGTGTGTGTTTATGTTTTTGTGCAAGGTGTTATCATCATAGATAAATGAATACCTACTTTAGTATGTACTTCAGTATGTAAAACACAACACGACAACTAAAGTGAGAGACTTACAAGCACAAACAAGGAAAAGCACATAAACAAAGCCGCACTAGGAAGCGGCTCAAACACACAAACATGGCTCTATTACAGCCTCAGAGAAAAAAAAAAGATCTATTCATCCAGATAGCACTGCAAGACTGAGGCAATTTGTGCCCATTTGATGCGTAATGAGGTTCTTATCAGTAAGTGGCCAGAGAAATGGGGTGTAAAGTATAGCCTATTCAGCACAGATCTAACACAGCAGTCATGAGCTCATCACCAAACAACTACACACCAAACACACACGTTCACTGGACAACATGCTGAAAGTCCAGCTACAACCAGCATCTGAAGGTAGCAGGTTTAATGTGGTTTTATCTGGTCCAAGATGGTCCAAATCTAAAGGCATGTTCACATGTGCAGTGACTCCTTTTTTTTAACTAACAGATTTAATCACTGTGTTTGTTGACACGGTCTCAACATTTAATCAACTGCACAACTAGAGTCTGGGGTCAAAGTTGACCTAGTAGACTGTTTTGATCAAGCTTGTTTAGGCTTACAGAACACCTTGGACCAGCAAAAATCCAGTCACTATGGTTCAAAGACCATCTTGACCACCTTCAGCTGATCAGCAAGATCTGTATTTTGCCCAACTCAGACCTAGACAAAAAGTAAGAGATATAAAAAATGGTGAATGAGTGGATTAGATGGCTGTTGGTAAGTGAGGGAAAAAAGGATGGTCTATTTATATATTCACTGTCCTCCTCCTTCTAAACCATGCTGTGATTTGTGTAGCTAAAGCTACACAAAGCTTCTCATCACCCTTCGAGCGGAAACTCCCTGCACTCCCTGCTGTTGCTCTTGCAAAAAAATCCAAGTGGGAGTGTGGCATCCATCTACTGCTCTCCTCAGTTCCCACAAACCCTTACTCTCCTCTGCCAGGCCTCATCCTGTTTACTCATCAGCAGGGGGACAGGGAGGCCGGTGGGGGGGCACCTGCCCTCCGACTGAAATACAGCAAAAAAGAACAAGCGGAAGAGAAGAAAAGCAGCTAGATGACAAACTCATGTGCAATACAACGCGGTAAGAAAAGTGAACAGCGCAGTTACCAATGCCATAGCTGACCATCAATTGGCTGAAACAGTCCAGAATGACACAGTAGTAGCTGGCTGTAGAAAGTCTGAATGAATGACCCACATGAATGGCCATATAATTTGTACCATTCATTTGAACCACATAACATTTGCAACGCTGCCAAGTCATCGAGAGCCGCTTTGGCAGGAATCGATGGAGATACATTTGGATCACCTTTACAAGCTCTCCACCATGAGCAATCTGCCCCAGAAAATGCACCACTTCACTCGCAATGCCATCAGAAAGACCATTCTACATGTAGTACACTGCGTATAAAAACACCTCTGATGATGCAAGCCCCATTGGGTCTCTTGATTTCCTGTTTTTTTGACAGTGTTTTCAGATGCACAAGCACATGCACTGCACAAGCATATGAAATCATACCCGTGAAGAAATCATTCTGCCCCTGTGAGTATGTCACAAGCACAGCAAGGCAGCAGCATCATAAATTCTATGGTGGGGAACTAGAGGATGAGGCATTTAGGTGACCTCATCACTCAGCTCTATCGTAAACCCAGGCATCACAGGAAGTCAGGGCACCATGAAGGTTATGGACTGTGGGTCCGAGGTTCTTCTTGTGACGAACAGGGCAGAGTGAGGTTGTTTTAAAGTATTGTGTTACAGCCATTGGCATCATCAATGCGTGAGTGCATCTTGTGGCCTTTTGTGTCGTAGATCAGCTGAAGTCCATGTTCTCATCTACTATGAAATGGTTCCACTAAAAAAGACCATCAAAAAGACTTGTTCAGTCTAACGACTTCACACCTTTCCAGCCATTAAACATTTGGACAGTGATGATGTTATTCAACTGAAAACCGGTTAAGTAAAAGTGGAGTTATTGTCTCAGAACATGTTCAAATCAATATTTTTGACGTCAACACAGAGTTATTTTTAGGGAAGCGTGGATTTACTGGCTTTGCGCCTCTCGCTTGACTCATTGTGTCGAGCCACGGAATCGACTTGAGCTGTGTCATTACTTTCGGATTGCAAAGGTTTAGCCATGAAGAAATCCTTCCTCTCTGCTTCTACATCTTATCCCGAAGCTTGCATATCCAGAAACTTTTTCCATGGTTATAGAGGGATGTGTCAATGAGCTGATGCTTAATGTACGATTAGCTTGATGCAGCTCCTTCTGGAGCAACAGTGCAATGCAATCCTTTAAGAGGCATCACAAGTCAGAAAATACAATGCAGGATTCACACGCAGAGTGAGAGAGAAGGGAGGAGACATAATGACTGATGAGAGCCAAACTGAGATGGGTAAGAATTAAAAACTCTGAGCTGTCCACAACTAGGCCAGAAAGCCTTTGATCCATATCCAAACTTCACGAGCCGAAACTCCAAAACTTGAAGACAACATGAAGGAAAGATTACACTAAAGCAACTAAGACTGGTTAAAGAAGCTCCCAAGACTCTGGAAAGTTTCATGGGGATGTAAAGAAGAAGACACCTGAATGAGTCAGCGCTGAGACTTGACAACAGGACAGGCACATTAAGAAATCTGTTACCAGAAAATCCTGGAGGGCTGATAAAAGTGATTTGTATTTCCTCAGCGACCCAGCAGAGTCAATAAAAGCATGAGGTACTGGCCAAAACTGAAGAGGGATGATCCACTGAGACTGGTCGATCAATTAGTCAAAAACAGACCATGGCTACCTTGTTTTCCATCCATTCAGGCCAGCAAGCTCATATGGACATAGGCTTGCCAGGATCCCGCAGGGACTAATGACCTCGGGATGGATTCTGTTGTCCTCATGTTTGATGCTTTAGAAAGGGGACTACAAAACAAAAAATAGCGTGCATGCTAAATACTACTAGAAAAGAGACATTTTTTATTTACTAAAGAAAGAAGGCAGGAAAAGCTTGGAAAATCCCTCTGTCTTGTTGCTATTTCATAGATCATGCATCATCCAAGCTATTTGATAAATGAGAATTAGTGGTATGATTGAAAAAAGGGCGAGCCTCTTTTTTTCCTTTTATTTATCTCTGTCCTTATAAGTGTGTTAAGCAGGAACATATTCCACAGGCCTTTTCATTTGAGACAGAATAGAACCCAATTAGAACCACATCCAATGGTCAACTCTGAACCTGGGATACACAGAGCTCTTCAAATCACCTCTGTTTCCAACATGAGATACCAGCCCAACAGCATAGGCTGCTCACTTTGGAGTTCAAAGCAATGCATGGAAACACATGTATGCTTTCTTAATGGCTATAGAATCAGTCATGCCCCAGAAAATATGATCTCCGTCCATCACATTTATCCGTAGGGGGAGTCAGTAGATGATTAAAGATAGATCAAAGAGGTCTCCATGTGCGAGCATCAAGGATTATGTTCTTTGAATAAGAATGTGTGGTGTGCGCTAGAGGTTTGGTGAGGTCTATAGTCTTCTGGATAAGGTGATTATGTGCATGGGATCCAGATGTATGCTACCATTAAACAAGCCAAAGCCATGCATATGTTAGCAATGAAAACTGTTTAGTTGCAAATAAAGAATATGTTTTAGCTTAGGAACACGTGTCCATACACAAACACACTGAAAAGCAGACGTCCTTTAATCTTCAACAGAAATGAACCTTTGCAACATGAAAATACATACACAGATGCCGAGGTTGAGTATGGCAGTCAGTCCATGTTTGGTGAGTGTTTGATCACAGTGGAGTATTAAAATACAACACAACTCAACTGAAATACCACAGTGACCCCTTCTGTTCACTTACAGAACTATATCTACAAACAAGTTCAGAGATTTATCCCATTACACTAATGTAATTATATAAAGAAACATCACTATATTCATTGCTTATATTTAAGGTTACTAGTTTAACTTAAAATATAGCCCATAACTTCCTGGACCATTGATGTGAATGATGCCTAATATCATGTGAATTTATATATGCAATTACTTTTCTATATGATTAACAGTTCACAAACAATTTGTCACAATAACACAGGCAAAGCAATCCCATACACTTCCACTGAAGCAAGAACCTCAGCCATTTGTAGGACACCAGAATATTAAAGATACTTTTTTAGTTTTACTTCGACCAATAAGTTACCACTAAGCAACTCCATAGCAACCACACAACCCTTAACAAACACACACTAATGTAACAGGCATATCAATTTACCAGCAGCAATTTGTTGTTTTGCAAAATAGAAATTTACTATATAAACAGTAAAATGCAGATATATGACAATGGCATAATGTACTGTCCCTCAGACAGCAGCAGCAGCTTTGACTCTTCCTCTAAGTTTCTGTCGCATCTTATCAGCAGGACACACAATTGTGACAGTCTCTCTGGTTACCCTGGAAACATTCCAGGTGAGTTTCCCTATAGATGACTCCTCATAACAGGTATCATTATGTAGAACAGCACCAAAGGCGGCACGCCAACTGAGCAATACAAAACCACTTTATTTAGAAACACGTCGTTTGTGATGCCATCTCAATCTTTATCTTTTGTTTTTGAAATCACCAGCATAATGATTCCATTCAGAGCCGCTTGATGGCAGGAAAGGAAATAGCATGTTTGGGGTTCTGACTGCATTCTGCGCGTATTGTGAAAGGGTGATTGAGAGGCAACAAGCGTGATTACCTCAGTCAGACTGGGGCATTTCAAATGGGCCTTACTACTGTTTTAAACATAGACGTTATGGGGTGAGGAAAACAGATATGCACAACACACAAACACAGATGTGTTCCAGTCAGTATTTTAAGAGAAACGGATCTGGAGGTGAAGAATAAAAAAACAAAGAAAAAAGCAGAATCTACATTCATCTGTTTCTGCCTGAATGAGCCAGAAGTGTGAACATGGCAGTAAATATACAACACTTCCACCTGTCTGAGTTTAAAGTCAATGTGAGGATGTAATTTGAGATTCTCTCAGTATAGCAATAAGCTTGCATCTCGCTTATTTTCCCTCACACACACACACACACACACACACATTCCACCTGTCACGCCTACGTACTCTTCCTCCGGTGCCAACAAACCAGAAAGTGCCAACGAGCACATAAGGACTTTGATATTCAAATCAACAGCAAGGTAAAAATGAACTCGCGCTCGGCTGTGAATCAAAACGCAGAGGGGGCCGGGCGACGGTCTCCGGTCCCTTCTGAAATGCGAACAGACCAAACTAATTAAAGTTCAGGTGACAAGTGCAAAACACTGCCAAGCTCCTGGCTTCTATGTGATCCAAACAATCTGGTGTGTGTCGTGACAAGCCAAGCTAAATCATGCGGGATAAATACTCTGGGGTTCAAAAGCAACAACAGCTATGTTGGGCACGCAAACAACAGCTAAGTTAAAACTGGTTTATTCTTCAGTAAAGATCTGAGGAAAAGCACGGTAAAGCAGGACGATTACATTTGCTTGACGGGTAGAACGCTTATGTTGTTAAAAATACAGAAAACACATTAGCATTTTAGTGGATAGCACACATGCACCAATGTGTTGCGTTATGGTGCTCACAAGGGGGATGTAAATTCAAGTTAGGCTGTCAATTAAAATAAAAAATAAAAAAGCACAAAATTGCTGATACAGAATCATGTAATGAAAATCCAACATTTTAATCAAATCTATCAGTGCCTTCATACCATGACAGTGTTGACTACATTATCAGTACCACCTCAATGTCGGTAAACTCTGGATTATCTTTGAAATTAAAGCAGACTTTCAGAATCATGGGCAAGTCAATTGATCAGAATAGAATCATGGGCAGGTCTTGATCATCATAAATTAAAAATAATATAATAATAATTGTGAATGTTAATAGTACAATTTATCTGTAGTTTGTGAGTAGTTTGAACTGTAGTTTGAATTTCTCTTGTAAGTGGGAATTTTCCGCAAGAACTTCCTCAAGGCAACATACATTACAGCTGATTCATCTGCCAGTGCACATAGGGCAAAAAGACCAACGAACCAATGAGAGCTCCACAGCGGTTTTGACAAATCCAGCCAATTGGCAGATCCTGACTATTTCTATATAGAAAAGAGCAGCAAGGACAGGGCTTGCTGTTCTATCAGCAGGTTTCTGGGTGGATATGAAGGCACACACAGTTCTGCACCATATCTCCACAGCAGGGTCATGATGCCATCAACGATGAGGTCAAGGGCCCATCCGTCAGTGTGGGTACAGAAGGGACATCACAGAGGTCATTTACCACATGAACTGCACGAGGACCAGGGGTGTACTTGCTCAGATCAAAGAGCTTGGACGCAGAAAGACAAAGCAGCTGGAGGCCTGTGAGAAGATGCCACATCTAGACAGCAGGAAATGAAATCACTTTGACATTGATGTCTAGGTCAACAAACATGTATATGTACGCAGGCAAATATAAGCGTGAAATATATATATATATATATATCTTACATGTATAAAATTGATAGTTCTGATTCTAAAATCTGATTGGATAAGCCATTTTTAGATTGTACAATTGCTAATATACACATAACTTTAATCAAATAAAGTTGAATTCTATATTAAATTCTACATCATTCTATACTAGCTAAGGTAAGCAAATAATACCTAAATGTTGTGAGCTTGTTAAGAACAGGTGTGCTATAAACCATCAGACTACTGAAAATATGAAGCTATATCTACTATATATGACATCATAGGGCTGTTTTGATTTGGCATAGACTCTCATGGCTTTTTGCTTGAACTGATACCAAGACAGCAATGCTATGCTTATGTAAAGTGTATGAAATACACAAATAAATTCAATCACACGCCGCAAGGTTCCAGAGAATGTTGTTGCAACAGGGTCGGCCCAGTTGCATCACATAGCCAACAAGTGCCAAATCACAGAAACATATTGACACTCTCAGGTGATTAAAGACTAAAGCAGCCCACAGCACAGATACAAGATGGTGTGTATAAGACATACATAATCAGGCAAAGTGAGAGGGGTGGACACCCACAACATTGTGTTTAGAGATTGCATTGTTTGTAATAATCACTGTGGATATGAATGAGTTCATTTAAAAATCACTCCCTCCAGGGGCCCGAAGACACAATAACATACTATCACATCTACTCTCTGAGTGCAACATGTATAGCGAGTGTTTATTTATAAAAGTGTGCACACGTGTGGGTTTCAGTGCATGTATGTGTAATTAAGTCACTGCACATGGAACAATAGCAGAGTGACAGCTGTGTGTGTACAGTGACGGGGATAAGTGGTTCAACGTGTGGGATACGCTGATGCGCCAAGCTTCATAATATGCTTGATTTAATGAGTGTGGGTGAGCTGATAATTACTGCAGAATTTACTCTAATGAATCAGAAGGAGGCGTGTCGGAATGCTGGCAGGTTCTTTTTTCAAAGAGAACCACAGTGTTGTGCAGACTAAGCTGGCAGAAAGAACCATTAAGCAGAAGCGTCGGGGTGAAGCGATAGCACTTTGATGAAGGCTATGCTGTTTAATACAATAAAATAAAAGTCATCAGTGGTTTCTCCTACTGCCGTAATGGACCGCAAGGAATTCTGGGAAAGTGGAAAGGATTACATGCTAGTAAAGGCTGCAGCTAAACTGTTGTAAAAAGCATTTTTCTTCAGTGATGGGCATTTAAAATCAGCCATATATTCTGAATAAATTAAATTTAAGGTAAATATTATGTCATTTGGGCTCCAGGGACTTTCTCCTGTTTATAACATCTGATATCAAATGCTAACGATACGCTAATGCTAAATGATACTGTAGACTGCTCTGGAGTGCATGTCTCAGGAGTTACAGTTTTAAGAAATCTGCTTTTACCACGTTTAGTTTTTAAGCTTTTATGGACTAGTTTGACAAATATAGTGTATTTAAAACTGATAAATTCTGATGTCCACTTTGTGTCAACATATACTAAAAACATAACACTAACAACAATTGTAACTAAACAGGCAATACAATTGATTTGCTTGTTTTTTTTTATTTGCCATGGTAGTACTATGTATCATAACAAGCAATGTATATCTTAAAAAATTCCACCAGTTAAATTTAAATATATAAAAGTTCCACCACCACTTCATCACCCTATTAACACCTGAACCTTTATTCCATTACATATATATCAGTCCAGCTGTTTCTCTATGGGGAGATGCTCTTTCAATGCAATGATCAAAAACAGCAGAACGTTCAGCTACAGGTAAACATGACAACAGCACACCAGACGCATTCCGCATGCAGAGGCAACATCACATTCTGACATGCAAGACTGTTACACACCACAGCTACTGTCATCCCCATCACACAAAGCACTGCCTTTCCTCAAAGCTTCCCCTCCAACCTACTACACCCACCCCTGCCTGCCAGTCGCCCTGACTTGGACAAGGTTTTTTGGTGTGACAGCATACCAAACTACATGAGCCCATCTGCATGCTTCAATCTCAAACAAGCACATGTCTGGAATTAAAACAGACCTTTGTGTTTCCAATAAGACAAAAATCAAAATATTCTCCAAGAAAGAAACTTAGATTTTTATTTCACTCAATTTAATTTACTCTAAAAACTGTACTTTGAAATGGTGCTGGCATTTCAGTGCTGGCAAGCAGTATGTTTGTTTACTAACATTGTATATGCGTAAAATTAAAAATGTAAGTAACTCACGAAGCCTAAAACTGAAAGTGTTTCTAGACAACAGTTGAGTATTATAAATGATACATTATGTGCATATTTGAACATACATTGTCCTAAAACAGAAGGTGCTGTATATTTTAACCAAGCATAGTTAAAATATACATAATTTTGCATTACTGACACCACTTACAGTACTTACGTATAGAATTTAAAAAGGCGAATCATTTATAAATAACTCAATCTGAAAATATTTCCGAAGTACACCTAATGTACAAATAATTATATGGCAAAAAGCAAATGCAATGCTCTCGCCAATGTGTATGTGCTGAGGGACATCTTTGCATGGTAGAGTTCCTCTAGTGCTCTCTGACAACTCAGATCAATAGCTAAGACTTCTGAGGCCTAGCAGGAGTGAGGCACAATTCATTCCCTGACTGGAGATCAATATGAGATTAGAGAGAAGCCAAAGCCCATCCTCAACACTGCCT
Organism: Botia almorhae; assembly: GCA_036877575.1. Lineage (NCBI taxonomy): Eukaryota > Metazoa > Chordata > Actinopteri > Cypriniformes > Botiidae > Botia > Botia almorhae. Next base: position 37,976 of record JAZGTJ010001826.1, read on the forward strand.
CTCTCTCTCTCCTCTTCTTCTTCATACCTCTCTGTCTCTTACTTCAAATGTCACTGGTATATCTACTCCCTGTTTTCTTTATTCCCCTCCACAGCTGTATTTTTCCTACATCTGTCCCCTAGTAAAAAGAAGAAAGCTGTGAAAAAGCAGGAAAGCACATGAGAAACATGATGAAATGATGAGAGAGGTGAGCAGCTGTGCGCGTGTGTGGAGCGTTACAGCCCACGAGCCGTGTTCATTGCCCTGGCCTGTTTTAACACACCGTGTTTTTCTTCTGACTTTAGCACTGCTGTGAGCTAACCACACAGGCAGTGACTAGCGTTAGTCCTGTTGAGAAGCTAGGTTGAAAGAGTAGATCATGCTAGCTTACTGGTATGGTGCTTCATAAAAGTGTGTTTTCTTTGGATGCGTTTGAGTCTAAGGCCAGAAACTTACTCTCCACAAGTACTCCAACACAAAAGCTTTTTTGGCACCAGCTGAGCAGGTAACAGATATTATAGATCCTTTTGACCAATGCCTGTGGTCCCGGTGCATATATGCAATATAATATAAATGGTTGCATTACTGTGTCATTATACCAGATGTTTTGTTATACTAGTAGCTAGCTGGAGACAAACACACAACAAACTTCACCTAACTTTCTCAAGGATTCCCGTCAGTAATTGTAATTGAGCAGATTTGTTAAAAGAGAAAACTAACCTCATTTAAGAATACATTTACAGTCTATGATAGCATCTTTTAAGGCACTGCTAATACTGCAATGCATAATTGTGCTCTGACCCTTTCTGGAATGCAACAATGCATGAAATCAAGCTTGCGTAGCTAGAATCTGCATTTGCACACTTGTGTAGTTGTGTGTTCCAACTTTAGTCCTTGTGATGGTTAGGCCCACACACAATCTGCACTGTTTTTTACATTGTCTATGTAATTTATTAGGTATCCTTTATAACAAACGCCCTGGAACATGACATCATATCCTGTTACTCATTCACTGTGGGCTCTTAAATAATTTTGCATACTTAAGTTCTAATGTAACGGGCCCTTAAGGCAAAATTCTTTGACATGAGAGATTGTGTAGAACATCTAAACGACCAATATTCTAATTTTGCAAACATAAGCAGAACACAATTCTATACAATTCTGCATACACATGCATTCCTGCTAAATAGCAGACATAGAATAAAACAGAGGGGCAGGGTGGACTCTTCCTTTAACAGTCACTCATGCAATGGCTCTGACAGGTGGGCTTTTCTCAACAGATTAAACGCAGGAAGTCTGACCCATGTCTGAATGCATCAGGTGCAGGCATCTGGATTACTGCACGGTTCTCCATGCCAAATTCTGTCACACACTTTCTTGTGTGATAAACAGACCAGACTGTGCTCACCTTAATTACTATCAAGGCTTTGTGAGGTGGTCTGATATCGGAATTAGCTTGATAAGGGCAGAGGTTGAGTTGACTGATCCACGGAAAGCTCTTAATGGTGAGTGAAATGCACATGGACAGCAGTGGAGAGATCTGCTCTATGGAAGAAGAGGGCATGTGAGGACAATCTCTCTCTCTCTTTCTATGCTCTGATAGAATGCAGTCAGTTCTCGGGGGAAAGGGAATGGGATGCTGGGGGAAGGCAGCCTGAGCAAGGGGGGATTGGAGAAAGTGGTCTGCCTTTGACGTTAGGGATGGTGGGGGTGAAACTGGGCTGGATTGGATCCGTCAACGGCACACTGACAGATCAGCATTAATACTGAAGTGAAGGTTTCTGTCATGTTGTTTCTCTTCTTACACACACACACACACAACCCTACATAGAAACACGCATACCGATATGCTAAAGCAGTCACACACCACTGAACCATCTCGAAAATGAGATGGAGCTCAAATAAGTTCAGAGATTCATTATACAGCCAATCTCAGTCAAACACACTCAATATAAGCCCTTGATTCAGACCAATTCTCTGTGAGCGCGAGCGAGTGCCTTTTCCACATGAGTGCTTCTCATTCTCACAGTGTTGAATATGAAATCTGGTGAGAGCTAAGATCAGATACATTACGCTGTATTGCCCTTAACTCTGACCTTGTGCTATCTGATTTGTAAGACCGTTGTATCCAAATAAAGCATACTGCTGTATAAAGCTAAATACTGTCCAAATACTGAGTCCAAAATGAGAATATGCTTATGGAAATAGCAAAGACCAACATTAAGGTAATATAGTCAAATTTTAAACACAAAGTGACATTACTATGATATTAGGTAAATATTCTATGATATCATTGCAATTTTCTGCCAAGTTATAAAAAAAATGAAAATGTCAAATAAAACTTTGTTTTAACAACAATGCTAGTCTTTAGAAAATAACTATACCCAAAGCAGAGGAGACAATTTAAATCAAACAACGATTGAGACAGACCGAATGAGGTAAGCTGTAGAAAATCAGAAGGTGAAAATGAGATAAAATTAAAAACATGTTATTTAACTGTCCTCAGATTCTCAATTCAAAATTTTATGACATTGCAATGACACTTCTTATATCAGACGAACATACAAGTTTTATTTGTGTCCAGGAGTACAATGATGTCAGAGAGCAGAGAAACTGAGGGTAAAATAAAGCTTATAACAACAAACAGTGGCACTTTTGTCTCAAAAGAGCTGGTAAATTCAGCACAGTGACCTACATCTGCCCCAGGAGAGCACAGATGCTAAAAAGGAATAAAAGATATAAGACTTACTACTTGAAAACGCTTTGGCCTACTAGTGGTATGTGCACATTTTTTTTATTGTGAAGTTTTCTTTTTGGTTCCGGGTTTTCTGTTTTTACACTTCCTGTTTGATAATAACTATTACATGTAACATGCTAATTAGTAGCACTATTTAAGTTCCCTGTCTGGATGTTAAGTTTGTCGGTTATTGTGAATTGTGTTTGGATTTTGTTGTGGTTTCTAGTTCCCTGCAAGTTTTTGGATTATCTCATTGAGCTACGCTGTTGTGCATCTGTTGTTGACATTGCTACAATTTAAACAGTTAGGTGTTTGTATGTTTTCTTTATTGAATATCTTTTGTTCGTATTCCCGTGTTTTCGCTCCTTGGTCTCAGTCACCCTGTCGCCACAAATGCTAACCGTAACAATTAGCAGCATCCTCTACAGAACTGACAGAGCTGTTTCACAGGAAATTCTTGCAACAATGTTCTGCACATCCTGAGTTTTGTCACCTGTAACTTGCAAATATTAGTCACAGATTTACACAATCTGCATATTATGTACTAATGATTAGTTGGAAATTCCCATAATAGATGATGTTTGAATATGTTTCCTGGTAAAGCCCCTCTAAATCCAGCTGCCAGTGCTCCTCTTGCCAACATAAACAGTATTTTGGCTTAATTTCTCAGCAGTACAGCTTCCACACATTTCACTCACAACCCAATAGCTCTGTTGTGACGGCAGCCATAGAGACAATCACATACTGGCCCATCAAATAACTCATGCGTTAACCAGCCAATCATAAGTTTATATAGGCATAAGTATATAGTAACACTGCACATCTTTGAAAATGTTAAATAAAACTTTTTTAGAATAAAAATATTAACAAAAATAAATATGTAATTGTATATATTTTATTAAATATACTCTACTAGAAGATATGGTCAGTTTTTTCAATTTTATTTTATTATTATTAACAGTAGCCACGTGTGAATTTCGTTGCATAGATTAACAAAAGACTCAAATGAAAGGTCATCTGCAAACAAATGGTGCTAGACCTTTTCTTAGAACTAACTTTACGTTTAAAGCTCTTACTGGAATTACTGTTAACTAGACTTTTAAGTGGATGTATGATATCAGTTCACCACAAGTTCACACAAGTGTCTTAACCATAGATGCAACCGTGCTTGTTAACTACAGATGGGTGGGTATGGGTTCCTGGCTGTATAATACTTAAAACTTAATACACATAAACGCCTTTACTAATAGAGAAAGTGTGCCCCCATGAGGAAGGAGAAGATATTACATAAACACCTCAACTTTTACAGTCCTTGAATGCACAAAATATAGAAGCAAAAAAAAAAAAAATATCACACTAGTTTTAGTGACCAAAAGTAAAATCTCCATTTCTTAAGTAAAACTGGACATATTTTATACAATGGAATGATAAACATGGGACATCCAAACAATGTTATGTGTGATGTGTGGGTGGATGGTGGATGGATGGGTGTGTTCCCATCCATTCTGCGCTCTAGGGCCACTGGGAGACCTCAGCAGGGGGTCTGAGCCTGTCACCCCTGTTTTAGAGCACCCTTAGTGCCTGACCCCAATATGCCTATTTCAGCATGTCTGCATGCACGTGTTTCTCTGTATGTGCTTATGTGTGCGGCCTCCAATCATTCCAGACTGTTGCTAATAAGCGTTTGGCAGAGTGTTTTATAACCAGAGCACTATCAGAGCTGACAGCTGTCAGCCGAGACAAACATCTCTGCCTGACTGTACGTGTGTCTGTGTTTGTGTGTGTGCTTGTCTGTGTGCTTCACCAAAATCCAGCGATAACCAAATGCCCTAAGGATAAAGACACTGGAGCTACTGAGCTGATTGGGCAGAATTCTGAGACCTTGACAGCAAAAGAAATTTCATCCAAAATTCCGTAACACTTTTCCAATTAATTCAGTGGATTTTAACCTTACAATTCTCAAACGCTGATGTAGAAACTCAGACAAATGTTTCTTATTTGTTTTTCTTATTTCTTATTTGTTAATCTTTTATTTGTTTGTTTGTTTTGACTGGCCTTGTGGGGTAGCAGAGACCTAAATTCTAAACATGGTTCTTGTTTAAGAAATGTTAAACAAATTTTTTTAACAAAACAGAGCATGCTCACTGCAAACTATTTCGAACCATTCCAGGGGATATTAGCCTTTAACATTTAGTGGATGTAAAGTGCACTACCCATGCAATAATGCATTAAGCGATAATAGCGCTATATTCCACGTAAACCATTCGTTTAAAACCACCATCACAACAAGCAACGATCAACAGGAAATTTGTCAGTCAACTGATTTAATTTTTTTCAAATGACAGTCAGTAGCCCTGCCTTCACCAAAAACTCAAGGTCCCACTCCTCATGTGGACAACCAAATTACTTGTCATTTACACTCCTTCCATCACATTTATTTAAGATCCAGTTGCGATTTTGAGAACAGGCAGCAAATAATCTGCATTGCAACCATCAGTTCTTAAAGAATATTAAAATTAGTTTAACAATCTTGTCACACACTTTCTCTAACTTTCACTTCCTAATTGAACTCTATAATTTCATCAGTCCCTGTGCTGGTTTTCTGCTTCAATTTTTCAGGCTGAACACCCTTGACTCTGACAGTCTGACAGTGACTCTAACACAACCATTAGCATGTAGAGTTTGAAATATAATCTACCAGAAACAGGTCTTACTGTAAATCAATAATTAACCCCACTAAACCCACAAAAACAATACAAAAATGTAAAATGATGACCACAGCTGCTGCCAAAATAGCTATTACTGTTAACAGTTGTATTCGCTAACTTGAGTGTCACTATTATCACTCATATTTTGGGAAGTACTTGTTGCATTTGTGCTACAGATATCAATGTATTCTCAAATCATGCGGTATGTTGACGAAAAGTGTGCTATTACTTTTCAAAGCAATTCATTTACAATTAAGCAATGACCAACAATGTCCATTGCCACAGCAATCTAACATAATACATCAAAAACTGTATAGCAATACCTTGGCAACAACCCATCCTAACATCACAGCTGTAAGTTAATCACAGGTAAACAACACTTAGGTTTTCAAAAAGAAAATTTAAAATGTTGGTCTCATAATCAATAAATAGAGTGATATCCCCTTCAAACAGTCTGAAAAGCTTCCAGAAGCTTTCTGTTACTTAATTTTGTTTCTTTATTTAGTGTCAGTGATAGCTAATGTCAAACTTTTGTAAGGGGCTGGCAAAAGTTAAACTTCTCCACCCAGAAACTACACCTTATCAAACAGGCAGTTAACATTTACTTGAAGTTAAAAAGCATCTTGTTTTTCTTCACTGTTTTCTCTGTTATTTGTCCTCACTTGTGTCTCTATATTCTTCACAGTATCCTTGACACTGAGAGTGTGAAGTTCTTTGAAAGGAAAAGACGGAACGGTGGAAAATGTTTGGGGAGGTGGGTGGAGTAAGGTCATGTATCGACTCTGATTGTGAGGCGCCAGTCTCGGCATTGATCATAGAGAGGGCTGTATTGATTAAATGACAAATAAGATGAACAAACCTCTCCTCACCAGACTTGACCCTTTTCAAGAGCTCTCCTCACTGCGTGTGCATGTGTGTGGGTGGGAGTTTATTCTGAATGGACTTGTCTGGGCTCTCATGATAGTACAAGCATAAAAAAGAAGCCCTTCATTCCCACACACATATTCTGGTCAGGAGATGGAGGCAACAGTTAGGAACATACTTAGAAACGGTCATGATTACATGACAGCATGTGATGCCACTGTTGCCATGGTGATGTCTCCTGTTAACATTGAGAAGCCAATTGGAAATCTGACATGTCACACTATGATCAGGTGTGTCAATAACCACAGCCCAGAAAAGAAAATAAACAACAATGCCCCCAACACAATTTCAGAGCTGTTACTGCCATCTACTGGCCAATACAACACTAACCTAAATTCTATTCTATTTACTGACTCATCTTGTTTCAAACCAAAACACAAAAGCAGAATTTAGCAGATTGTTCATGTTTCACTTTTACTTCTGATGTAAGGCTATGAAGCTCAAAATGCCATGAAAATGTCCATGTGACTTGTGCTCTATAGTCCTAAGTCTTCTAATGAATTGCAATTGAGCTATTGGCAGCTTTGTCTGTACAACACACAAAACTGTGGGACATTTTTGGTTGTTTTTTTATCCTGACAGTCCTAGACTCCATTTACTTTTATTGTATGAAAAGGAACTTTGATATTCTACTAAAACCTTCTTATGTGTGTCATGAAAATCGAAGAGGTTCTTTCCAGCTAAAGCAATTTGTTACAGTTTAGAACCGTACACTTTGACACTCAAGGGCTGATACAATGCAAATTTAAGTCACAGTGCATTCCTTCACATTTGTTGTGTTTGCCCACCGCCTGCTTTGTGCTGCATTAGTTCAGCCTTCTCTCACCCAGATAAAAATGGTGTGGATAGTGGCATGGACCCCACAGCCCTCTGGGTGGTCTAAAGAGACCAGTGTGTGACAGCTGGAAAAGAATACACTGGTTTAACTGACTGTGACATGCATCTGAGCATCGCCTTAAATCATGTCCTACTGCCTCTAGTGACACCAGTTAACCAGGATGTTCAAACGTGTGAGCAACACAGCATTAAAAAATACTGACAAGTAAGTTATATATAACGTATAAGTTATATATTATATATAAATATATAACTTATATACTGCATTTAATATAAAAAAATATACTAACGTATATTAAATATTCCATATACAATTAAAAAATGACCACAAAAAAGCCTAATCATAAATTGGTTATCTTAATTTTTATATCTATACATATATGTAGAGTTATAATTTATGAAATTTGTGAATTATGAAAAGTTATGAAAACAGTTGTTTCAATAATTTTATAATTTTTGCCCTTTAGAACCAATTAGGTTCTTATTGGTTTATCGTAGTTTCTGTGATCAGTCAGTCATTTTTTGGTTGAAATGTATTAGTGCAAAATTCTTTCTTCGCAGATTGACTGTTAAAGCCTACAGCTTGACTGCTGACATCACAGTAACTCAACCTGTAAAGTATGACTCTAGAAACATCAAGGTCAGTGGTTTGAATCACATGCATACTGAAAAATTATACATTTAATATAAATTTCTTGAACAGAAATGTGACACTCATGAACACAACATCACATGTTCATTAAGGTTTATGACCAGTAGAGGTCAGCACAGCCATTCACATTCCATGAAAACAGTTGAGAGAGCTTTCAAAGAAGTATTCTATACACAAAAAACACAGAACTTCAAACTGATCAAGTTTAAAGATATGTCCCTATGTTGCGTTCTCTAGTCATTGTGTAATACCTATTTAATGCAGGTTTTCCCCTGACTCCATTTGAAGAATCAAGCAGATATACCAACATACCTTATGTATGCATGCTTGTTTGTTTGTGTGTGACATCTAGTTAGTATACAGTCGACATGTTTAGTAGCCTGATTCATGCCTCTATTCTCCCTAAATAATATACGTCACATGACAAAGTCTGCTCTCTTACTACCACGATAACACATAATGGACACTTTACAAAGCAATCGGGTGAGAAATCCAATTTCTCCAAGAAACTATCTTGCCCACTTAAGCCATGAAGAGTGTGTATGTGTTCCTGTGTTATAAAATGGTTCATTAACTTCTGAGAGCACAAGAGTCAAACAGTAGTAAAGAATGAACAGCAGGTGTTTACATATATATATATATATATATATATATAAATGACCATTATCAAGTTATAAAAAATCCCCTTGCCAAACAATGCCAGAGTAATGTATTTGTTTGAGTGTGTGAGGCAGATGCAAATGTAATATTACATTTACAATATCTAATCTCATTTACAATGTGTGATATAAAATAACATATCTAACATCTATACTATCATACCATGATACATGTCCAAAACTTCCTGAAAGTACTATGGCTACTTTTTGGCGATTTTTATTAGTGTTTAATTTAATTCTGGTAAATTGTGTAAAAGTTACACTAAAAAAAATCTCATCTTCCCTCACCTCGGGACTGTCAGAGCTCTGAAATATTCCCACATGCCTCACAGGTTACATTAGTGCAGCCGACAAGACCAATTAATGCCATTAAAGTCAAGCCACGGCTTTCCTATAGTGCTAAATCAGAGCACCACCCTGCTTAAACTCCCATTCATCTGAGCACAGAGATCACACCGGCTGCTTGATTTAACACAATTACTGCAGCAATGAGCTGTTATTCCCTCAGACAGCAGAGAAATCCAGCATGCTTTAAATTTAGTCAGGAAAACAGAAGCAATGCTTTTATTTGAGTATTTATTTCAGTTGTAATTGTAGCATTGAACCACAAATAAGACAATACAGGAGAACAAAAGGGACTGGCAAACATGTTTCAAATGTCAGAGACATCTGCATCACTACTGTGTGATGCATAGTACTTAATATGTACCATAGTGTACATATTAAGTTTGGCTCCCATTATATGTATTATAGAATTACTGCATCCTTGGTAAGAAAGTGTTGTCTAAACAAACATAAGAGCATATAACTTTAACCTTGATAAACAGCAATAAGACTCTAGGAAATAGGAGACAGCTATAGGTAATGAGCACACACGAGACAACAGAGGGGCTTTTAAAATGGAGGTTCACAGTAACTAGCTACTGCTGCAGATAACACACACACACAGAGCTTACGAGAAATTCAAACACATATTGTTATTCTTATTTCTATTCTTATTTCTAACAAATATTCTTATTTCTTTGGAATACATCTTGCTACTGGAGCATATGTATTCATCCATTTTTAATCCTCCACAGGGTCGTAGGGAGGGTTGGAGCATATACAAGCATATCTCATGCCAACTTCGCTGATCCTGACACTAGTCATTATGTCTATTATAGAAAATGTGGGATCAAATAAAAATCCTGTACATACACACATTAGGATTTTGTAACTACAAATATATACAGATAGTATACAGCTGAGGCATATGTAACACATAGGTTGCATATGTGTATGTCAGTATTTTACACCCAATCAACAGTATCAGGAGATAGGAACAACACCTACATATCCTATAGATAAAGCTTTAAATACAGCCAATAGAGCTTTCTCTACATAATACCTGTCCTTAAAGACCAATATTTTAAGACTTCCAAACATCAAGTCCAAGAACATGAACAGGTACAAGAACAGGTATACTAATACTTACACTACACTACACTACACTAATACACTAATGTTAATATTGGCACAGAAATGTATTTAAAAAAACCCGGTCCTGTGAATGTATGCAGCATAATGCCTAACGTGATTTACCCAAAGAGGACATGTTCCTGTATCATCATTCTTGTTGGTCTTTCCTCTCAACTAATCAGACAGGGCTGGAGTTAGGGTTAAAGGCAGGATTAGGGCTATACTTGATTGATGGAATGTTTTTCCAGGACCAGCAAGGAAATTGATTTAGGAACACGTCCTACTTGACTAAATCATGTCAATGTTTACCCCACACTTCCAAGACAAAGTAGGCAATTTGGGGTAGTATGAGGATAAAGATCTGCAATAAAACCAACAGTTTACCGGTTTAAATCCCACAAAGGTTGGCCCGTGAGAAGCAGACATCCACGATTTGCCCAGGTGGATTGATAAACAGTGCTTTGATTGTAGAAACTGAACAGTCCTTCATAAAATAAAAACATTACAGCATTGTTCGTTACCATCATATTTTGGGTATTAAACTTGTTAAACCTGATTCCCATCAGGTTTTCTAACTACCTCAGTCAACAAAACTTCTTTGGTTAACCAGCTTCACCACACAGAATATGCAGGTTAACCACCACTTTTCAAATATTTTTTTTATTTTCTTTTTGCATTCTAACTGCCAGACCAGCACCAAACCAGCACCAAAATATTTTCAGCAGAACAATGTACAATACTATATTCATGAAAAATGCCACATCCTGCATGCAAAAATATGAGCAGACAGGAAGGTGGGTGGATGATCTTCTATCCTTAAGTTAGAAGGGGGTCTACAGTGACATGGCACCTGGAAAAACAATTACCCGCCTAAATGTGGCAACTGACATAACGTGAATGCCAATAAAGTCCATAAACAGAGGAACTTCCCAAAGGGAGTATTGCCAGCTGACATAATTCACAAATCTAAACAGCATCGCTAGACTTGAGTGGCTCCCCTGAGCATTTCATAAATCCATGAAACCCAATCCGACGTTTGGAGACTATGTGTACATTTCTGTAGCTTCAGTTCATTATATTGTATTATTGAACTTCAAAGTCACACTGTAACTATACTTATCTTAAAGAAAAGTCATTTTAAGATCAAAGCTTAGAATCAAAGCTGAATAATTAATACTATAATGTGGAAGTTAATCGTGTCCGAAGCAACTGTGAAACGAGGGTGTAGCTAATTAAACTGCTCTGTATTCGTCTTGGCATCAAGTAACTGAAACTGGAAATATGGGTAATTACTCAGTTCTTACAGATTAATTGTATCATTCACCTCTGTGACTATTCTAGCAGAGCAATGAAATAAAATCACTCTTTTGTAATCCTAGAGTGTTGAAGCAATGCTGCAATGGTCTCAGTATGCAAAATAAAATAAAAAAAGCCTACAGGACTGGCTCCTGATCTTAACAGGGTTC
>JAZGTJ010001827.1:0-49360 GCA_036877575.1 Botia almorhae
AACCATAACGTTTTTGATACACATATATATAACAATAAAAAGTTCTACTAACATTACTGCAAGAACATTTTAGATAACTTCAAGAGAATATTATCCAATGTTCTGAGAACGTTCCCTGTTTGCCTGCTGTCCTATTTTTTGTAGTGATGTCTGGGTAATACAATGTTCAAGTGAAATGGGATCTGCTTGACTCCTTCATCTTTGCATGAGATTCTATTTCTTTGGCTGTCATTCAGTGGCACATCACGGGAGTCTTGCAGATATTTGCTGATTGAGTGTCTAAACCGAGATCTAGACCAAAGACACTCTGATTCACTCTTAAATCGTAACTTAATGTTGGCGCAGAGGATTAAGTCACACGTGCTTAATTTCACTGCACGGTTCTCTTAATTAAAACGGAATGCTATTGAACTGAAGCAGCCTCTTGCATATAACCAAAAAGCCAATTACATTTTCATAAACAACGAACTGTGACTCTCTCAGATTGTTCTGGTGATGGGGATTGTTCTCCATCACACCTTAACTCAATAAGAGGGTGCTGGGTGCTATCATGCTTGGTATTCTAGTGTCAATATGTTTTTTCCCCTAATTAGTCATGTTTTAAATGTGATTACAGTAATTACATTTTTGCTAGCGTGTCATCGTGCGTGCACAATAGGACAATAGGAAGTTAAATGATGGTGGATAAAACTGAACTGTTAGAAAACACTGAACTGTTTTCTTGTCAGCCTGTACAATCGTTGTGTGTGCGTCTGAGCAGCTGTGTTTTGGATGGTGTTTTGTGGCGTGATTGCCATGGGTTGCCAGAACGTTCTGATGTTTGTCTGTTGTTTTATGGCTAAAGCAGGGACATCCCAGCTAATAGGGGATGTTTTCAGAACGTTGGCTAACATTATATACCATTATATAACATACGTAACCAAGCAACGGCGTTAACAATGTCTGAAAATTTTCAAAATACCATTTTTAACTTTTTGTAACTTATTGAAACGTTAGGCAAACATTGTTACAACCTGAAATTGTTAGCTGGCATGGCTTGCCATGTGATCGAAACATGAGTGACAACCCGCTACATTTAAAATAAAACCGATAATCAACTAGAATTTTAGGAAATGACATTTTATTTATATTTAACAAAAGTACTATTTCTTTAAAAAAAACTGTACCTCTTACAATTTTTGCAGGTAAAAATAAATACATGTAACATGAAGAGTCCACAGATGAGAACCGGCGTGTGACTTTCAACAAATCCACCTTTAAGCAGAAGGAGTAAGAAATTGAATTAGTATCTGTCAATGCAATCCATGACAATTCAGTTAGCATTCATTTGATCAAAATTCATTTTCACACTTTGTTTCAGAGGCAATTTGCATGAGTTCTGACTTATGTGTGAATACTCCAAACAAAACTCAGACCACTTTACAGCAAACCAAATTGAGACCGCCTCAGCATGCAGTGTGAATATGATTTGCCTTAAATCCACAGTGCGGTTCGCCTCTAACATGCATTAAAAATACAGAGCACAGATTTCAGATGATTTCTTAGCCCACAGCAGTAAAATGGCACCATGAGAGGATCGGCTGCACTCATAAGCACAGACATTACATTGCAGAAAGCCAGTGTGTGACCACAGAACCTTGTGTACAGGTAACTCTGATAAGTGAAGGAAAATTAATACATTCTCCTATTTTTCAAAGTCTGAAAGCCATGTGATTTTTTTATGTCAGTGCTTTTTCTTCTTCACTTCACTCGGCTTCAGATGAGGCACTTAAAGCAGTGCCTTTAAAAATTCACAGTAATTAGGCAATTAGGAAAAATGCATCCCCCCATAGATGACTGCCCATTTGGTGAGAGAGAGAGAGCGAGAGAGAGAGAGTAAATAGTCAAAAGGTACAAAAAGACGTAAACATTGAAATACACGCCGCATACGTGCCACAAGTCAAATACACAATGAAGCCCCATGATATGTAACCACTAGATGTAAAAACTTCTTTCTATTTTACTTTATTAAAATTTGATTGCAAATTTGTTTATCGGCTTAATCATTTTAACACAAAACCATGTTGAGCTCGACTATACGGGTTTGTGCAAAACCCATGTATACTCAATGACCCATGTAAACTCAGTATGATCCTCTTCTGTGCCAGAAGCAAAGACATCTGACCTTTACATGACCTTCACAAGACAACATTTTGTGATGTCACAAATTTGCTTATTGGATTAGTGACCTAGAAATAGTGCAGAATATATTTATTTGTAATCAATTTGTTTTTTCTGATTAAAAAAACTCCTAAATCTTTCTATTTGTTTACATATTTAAATCAGATTTTGAATTGCAGATTTTTTATATTGTCTCTACGGTACGGTACATCTCAAAGCTTATTGACCAAAAGTATCTTTGCACTTCAAAAAGACAACAATCTAGAATAAAACCAAACCGAGCTTTTCTTATCAGTATTCCGTATCTGTACGCATGCCAGATTTCCCCTGGTATTTTTATGTTAATACGTTAGCATAAAACTGCTGAGAGTCTAACTGTCGTGTGCTGCCAGCTGTCATACGTGAATCTCTCACTTTTCCTCCAACATACAAAGAGTCTCATTACCCACAAGCACACGTTTACTTGAAATTAAACTGTTAATTTGCCAGCTCCACGAGAGGAAAAAGCTTATTTCCTTTTCCAGGCCTGAGCTTGCAGGATAGGGTATAAATTAACAGAACAGCGACAAACGAAATATGTCATGAGCCAGCGTTAATAGGAAATCCGGGGTTATATCGCTGTGAAATTGCGTAAGCTTCCAGTTTATAACTTGTCTGCAACTTGAAAACCCTACCGGAATTCAAAATACGGTAACGGACATTAACCGCTTTCAAAGTCTGTTGACATTTTGACACATGATCTACTTAAGTGACGGTTGGAAAGAACGTCGCGACCAGATCAGATGTTTAAATTCATGTGTCGCTTAAGCACATCGCTAAATTTCCTCTTGTAGCTTTTCAGGGACAGCAGATCGTTTAAAATGTGAAGTTAAAACGTACACTCGAAAGCCCGGAGGTGAACCATCAGTTCAGCTCGTCTGATCTCATTTGCCGTAACGCAAATGTAACATTCAAAGCGAAACATGGGATGCAATGAATTATGGGAAGGTTCTGCTACTGTAGTGGCTTTTCAATAGAGCGCTAAGTTGCTCTGCATGTAAGCAAGTAGTTAAAAAAACATCTGGAATTCACAGATAAAAAAGGAAAAATAAGGTAAATCCGGTTATGAAGATGCTACTGTGAAAAGTGCATCCGAAAAATAAACAGAATTTATTGTTGTTTGTTATTCATTGTCATCCTACACCAACGGTTCTTAACTCCGGCCCTTGAGGTCCAGTTTTCTACAATTTCCCAGCTAACAAGGAACGTTCAAAGAATGTTGTGAGAAAGTGTTAGCTGAGTTAGCACTAACCCTGGTCAAACTCACCTGTAACTAGCCTGTAACTAGCCTGGTGACTTTCTGGTAATTCTGAAGACCTTGATTAGCTTGTTCACTTGTGTTTGAGCTAAACTCTGCAGAAAAATGGACCTCAGGAGCCAGAGCTGAGAACATTGTTCTACACCTTTAGAAATGAGTTCATGATCTTTCTGACTTTCCAAACTTTATTTCCTGTGTCTGATGAGCTGTTTACAGGGCTTGTGAGGTACAGCTGCAGCAGGTTTTGTAAAGCTTCACTGCACCAATCTGCAACCCGCTTAATGTTCCTCATCTGCAAGTCCACCTGAACGTAAATGAGTTTAAAATGATATACCATATGCGCATGAAATGATGCGACATGCGGAAATCATACAGTTCTTTAAACTGTAATGACAGCTGCTACCACGACACTTCTTATCAAAACATTTTGGCTATAAGCCAGTGAATTGTGTTTGCGCAGGTAAATTTTATTTATTCACAGATAAAACATTTCGAATTAGCGCTGCAGTGCTACGATCTTCACTGCACGTATCGCTCCTCTAATCTGAGTTTCCGTCTGCGCAGAATTCCAACGTTTCGTCCTGCTTTAGCTACTTCTGGAACTATTTTTGTAAAAATAGTTGGAGTAAAAATAAAATAAAAAGCTGGCGAAACGCTCGTGTCTGATTAGTATCGATTACTATTGCTTCGGCATCCCTTTCCCACTCATCAAACATGACAGCAGATTAGCAGTTTATCGATTACGCTTTAGCGATTTGCGCGTGCATGGTTTTCCTGTAAATGCCCAGAGGCAACGCTGTAAAAGGTTGCAGAGGGTCGCAGATGCTGTTTTTCCATAATGATCAACAACGCACGTCTCTTTACCTGCACGACTCAATAGAACCCTGATAATATACAGTGACTCAAAGGATTCAGGCTTCTGAATAACTCAATATAACAATATGAAATAATCATTGAGTTACACCCAAAATCCAGATCATGGCTATGTTGTGGCTATGGAATGTACATCACTATGTAGATCAGTCTACATCATCACAAGACACGAGCTGCGATGGGCTTCTCAAAGGTTTAAGATGAGTACGTCATGTATGAAAAGCCCAGAGGAACATCAGGAAAGATGAACAGGGTTGAACTGGAGCTACAGACAACGACTCTGTTTTTCTTTTATGTCATATTGTGGCATATTAAATGGTGCTCCCTGGAGAGGGATCACTCTGTTTTCTGGAGATATCTTGGCAGTCATTTCAGCAAACCCATTTGAGGATTTTAAAGGTGAAAGCGGCAAGCCATTAGGGGCAATGCAAATGTTTAAAAACGAAAAAGCTTCTGTGTGGAGCGCTCTGTGTCTCCAAACCCACAGCATTTCTTCAGCTGCTGTTTTAACTGACAAATGAGTCATTAACAAATGATAGAGCTGTTTCAGCTATTGCTAAAGTGAGGACGCGCTGCGTGATGTGTGTATAAAACACCGCTGAATTCAGTGACTTCTGAGGGACTTTAAAATAAGACTTCAGTCGCTTTCCCTCAAAACCAACATGACACCGTTACACAGGTACATCTGAAGAAAGAACAGACGAAGAAACAGACAAGTGAGCTATTTCAAAAAGAAATGCGACTTTCCTTCAGCGTTTCCTCGATTCTTCTTCCTGGGCCAGAGGAGCAGAAGACCCAACGTGCCCCACAGCAATTTCACAAAATAATAAAGAGTCAAATTATAGGGGCGGGATTAGCCTTAAATAAATAATTGGATTCACAAGGTGCAGAAGATAATGTTCAAATTAAAATGGAAAGATTTTCTGCTCCTTTAGGGAAGGTATAAAACTCATTCGACAATTCAGTGACACTGTCAGCAGAAGCTTTTCCAATATGGTGTAATGTGGACAGGCAGCCTTATAGGTAATATGAATTAAAGCACATGTTTCTTGACGTAAACCTGACTTAAACTGGACTAAACCTGACTTAAACTGGACTAAACCTGACTTAAACTGGACTAAACCTGACTTAAATTGGGCATAAATAATAGCTTTCCTGTAGCTCAGTGGTTAGCGCATGGCGTTAACAACGCCAAGGTCGTGGGTTCGATCCCTGGGTTTGCACATACTCAGAAACAATGTAAAGTGTAATGCAATGGAAGTCGCTTTGGATAAAAGCGCCTGCCAAATGCATAAATGTACTGGACTTAAACCGGACCTAAACCTGGCTTAACATGAATAGAAAACCTTATTTGTGCAGATGCAAACATCACCTGGATTTTGAATTCTACATCTTTTGTTGTTTTACAGCGATTTGTTTGCATGCATACTACATCAAATGAATACCAGAACCGAAGACCAAAACAGCACGTAATGTGAATGCAGTATGCAGCACAGAGTAGTGAAATAACAGCAGAATTTAATGCGCTGATGGCAAGATGGCTGCTAGATAGTGAGAGCTGAGAACGGCCAACATGACACTCTCTCTCATTCGGTTTTAGTCATGTGGAAAATTAAACAAAGACAGAAGCGCCAGTCAATGCAAATGTCGCTGGGGGATATTTCTGCTTTAGAGGAGCTAGAATCAAATTCTCATTTACTGCAGATTTTCAAGTTTAATAATTTCACTACTATTGTGTTTGTTCTGGTTTATCATTATTCAACTTTTGTCCATTAACAATGTAATGCATATGACAAATTTATAAGCTATTAAATTTAGATTGCTTAGCTGGACTTGTGTAGCGTATATTGATTAGCCCAATGTGAATAGCATGTTATGACATCCCAGAGCTGGATCAGTACAAAGTTAAAATAACTCAGTAGGTTGTGTACCTTTATAGATATTCGTATTTAAACACAGATCAGCTATTTCTGAAGCATCAGGGCACAACAGACATAATTTGGATGACATAACACAGGCGGTGTGTAAATTATTAATAAAGTAGATGTTAGCAAAACCATTGCAGCAGTGTTGAAGTCCAGCTCACACAAGACTCAGACTCAGTCTTGGACTCGTCCAAGTCCAGTCTCAAGCTCGGATGAGTTGAACTCGACTACAACATTGCATTCCACGTTAATCAAAAAAATATGGCAACACCACGGATAACCCAGTTTGCAAATCAATAAATAACATTTATTCATTTTTCATTCTCAAAGTATGCAAATCATTTGGAAGTTCCCGCCATGGGGGGGTTTGTTTTCTCCCCACCCTCAGTTTATGATGTTGTTGACTACATCTACGGCCAGACATTGAGAGCTATTTTAATTGCTGTTTTTGTCGATTCTGATATTTCTCTTCAATCATTAATCTCCGGGGAGCAGAAAGAGCACAGCCGAAATGAAATGTCAGGAAATGACCTGCAGCTGTGCATGAAGTCACTCCCCTCACATATATATACATACAAACAGAGGGTATACACAGAGCGAATGGAGAATCACATCTTTATCAAAGCCACCCAAGTGTCAAGCTATTCTCTGTATCCTTTTGTCTCCAATGTTCTTTCCTTCTCCCCCCCCCTCTCTCTCTCTCCATTAAGTGAAGCCTATAAAGTATGGAGGCTGAGTGGGAGATGATGGGTTCATGTAATGACGCTGTATATATTTGTGTGCGTGGGTTTCCGAGCGACTGTACGCTGTGTACTTGTGTGCGTATCTTCAAGTAAGAGTCTGTCTTGAAGTTATAGTAGTTGTTTGGATGCTCGCTGGTGTGCATTTCCTCTGATAGCACGTGTGCGCGCGCGTGTGTAATGATGCTTGTCCTTAAATTGTCTTTTATGAGGCGAAGTGAAGCCTACGCTGCCCCCGCTGCTCTGCATTCTGGGTAAATGAGGGGTTAGGGCCAGTAATGGTAGGGACACTCAGCATGGAGGCCAAAGCTGTAAAGGCAGTAATCTCCTCCGGTTCCTTAATCTCTGCTTTCTCCTCATTCTTCCTGAATAACTTGTTGTTGACTGTTACTACAAAACAGATATACACTGTATTTCTGCACGACTTGGTAGAAGATGTCATTTTATATCATTATGTTTTGTATGTGTGTGTACACACTTGGGTAAAGTTCGGAAACAAAACTGTCTCCAAAAGTAAGTAAAAACTGACCAAAACTTTCTTTTAGAATATTTGGGAAAATCGATTCATAAATAAAGCAAATAAAGATTGTTTCGGTTAAAGGTCAGGCGATAGCGATAGCAAGCTAGCTTTCAAAGCATAAGATCCCGCCCACCCTTCAGAACGCCTTCCAAAGCCACGCCTCCCCCAGGTTGCGCAGAGGTATGCAAATTCATAATTTGACAGGCAAGTAGGACATCCTATCATTGCATTCAGACGAACATTTTATGGTCCTGTGCCTTCCAAAAACACATGTAAATATATTTAGACCACTTAGTGATTGCTATCAGGAAGAGACTTTCAACCAACATAACAAAATGTTTCCGGAACAAACCGCCTATCCTGCCTTTAAAGTAACTGGAATTACCTTTAAGCATAAAATGCAAGATAATACAAAAGAATTATGATTTCTGATATATATGATATGATTTTATTTAGGCAGCAAACCGTGTGTGACTTTGTATGTGTGAGAGAGACAGAGAACGCCTGAATGGGCATTAAACTTTTGTGAAAAGATAAATTTAAAATGTGAAAGAGGCCAGTGACTTGTATTATTGCTCAAATGCAATCACCAATATGAATTCAATACTCCAATACTAATACAACGCGCACACACACACACACACACACCTCAACAGAGGCTAAAAGACAAAGTCATTTCCCCACTGAACTGGGGCTGTGAGAAGCGCAAACTCAGCAAACACAGTGAAGTGTAGGTACAGAGGCTATAAATTAAACCTTAGGCATGGAAATCTCGTTTAAATCAAATTGATTTTCAACACAGACGTACACACACTTGCACATACTATCTCCAACACACAAATCTCCTCAAACTCTGTAGTGCATAACGTAAATTCATCCAATTTCTGTTCAGTGGCTTTCAGGCAAGATGCCGGCTCACACATACACACACACACACACACACACACACACATACACACACACATACACACAAAATAGGGAATGAGATTTTATCAAGAGTAATAAACAAATGAAAACATTGTCTTGTTTATCAAAATATCAATTTGTGCCTTTATAACGTCCAAACGTCTGTACACATAAACTGAATAAGGCCTGTTCTTGGGTCAGTGTCTTTTTGTTTTCCTGGAACAATCCTGTCAAAGATAACATTTTAACCTGATCTGGACCCCCTTTAAAGGCAGGGTAGGTGATTTTTGAGTAAGGTGCCTTGCTCAGGAGCACTTCAGTCGCAACCCCCCAGTGCTGGAATCGAACCAGCAAACTTCTGATTACTAGCCCAACTCACTAACCAGTAGGCCACTGGTTAGGTAGGACAACTGCCCCATGTCCATCCAGTCATTGTGTTTGGTCCGAATGCAATGATAGGATGTCCTACTTGTCTGTCAAACTATATGTGTTCATGTGTTGGAGGAGGCGTGGCTTTGGAGAGCACTCTGAAGGGAGGCGGGATCTACTGCTTTCAATGCTAACTTGTCATTGCTAGACTAGACACACCTTTTAAACTTTTTAACTTTTTGAAACTCTCTACAATTAATTTAGATAAAAAATATTTCTAATGGAAACTCTCGGAAATGTTGATGCCAAAAGCTTTTGCTGGCACTCTTTAAGACTATTAAAATCTTTGATTACGCGGTTGGGTTACCCTGCCTTGCCCTCTCGTCTTCTCTCACTTTATTCTTTCATTATTTCGCTCAGACGTACTGGATGAAGAAAGTCAGCAAATTATTTGCCATCTAAAACTTCACAAAAGCACGTAAAGAGACACTCAAGATAAATTACACGCCATACAACGTACTAAAACACACTGGAATTCAACACTCCTCTCCTAGCGCTCGGAAAATTCCATCAAGCGTTGATTTTTAGCTTTTCAGTCTGATTTTTAAACCTGTCCACAGCTGTATAAAAGCTTTCAGTGTTATTTAGCCAGACAGCAATGAAGAAATGGGTCCCCTGTACCTGTAAGCCATCCCATTTAGAAGTCACTACATACCCCAAAACATCAGTTTGGTTTCATCTATGCCACAATTTTGCTACCTATCCATCCATCCATTCATCCATCTGTTCGCCTATATGCTCTCAGCTTCCATCAATCCATCAAACCACATGTGGTTTCTGTCAGCAGACCTTTGATTACAGAATCCCCTCTTTTCTTTTTTTTCCCTGCTCCTTCCTTCTCTGTTTCCACAGCACACAGAGGATTTGTCATTGGAAATGCATTGGGTAAATCAGAATCTATTTCTGCATGTCCGCAGCCCCCTCCAGAAACGTGCATTGCTTAGAGAGTGCGGAGAGGCACGCAATCGCACATGTGTGCTGCAAGACGTTTGAATTCGTAATCGTGTGTGTAAGAGACTTGACAACAGAGAGATGAGGAAGGAATGTCATAACACATGCAGTAAAATGGCTGGAGTTAGACAACAGATCATGTATGACAGATTTTATGAAAGGCATTTTATGAAAAAGCCACATGGTTCCTTTATCCAGATCTAGTGACGATGTCATCTTATTGTAGTGAAACACATGGTGATTTGTTCACCTCACTCGCACACATGTCATTGTAAACAGTTTATGCACCAGAAATACCCAAACATATTCAAATCACGCTGGTTTTTAGTGGCATCAAATGGTTAATTAAAGTAAGCTTTTATAGGAGACTAGAATACAAAGCCTGTTTATATTGTATATTTTTATTATTTAGTACAAACCCTAAATTTTTTAAGTTTTTTTTGCATTTTGCTTAATTGGTGTTTTGACACCCAATATCCTACAGATGCTTTATCTCTGGCCAGCCTGAATTGCCAACTAAGTTTGTTAGTTGGTTGCACAGAGCAATATTATTTTATATAATAATACTAAATTATTGACCAATAATACTAAATACTAAAAACCACAACTTTGTTTTAAATAATAAAAGTTATTTCTGTTTAATTAAGAGAAGGTAAAATATTTCTGCAGAAGAGTGTTTAGCATTTCAAAAAACAAATACTGACCAAATCTACCTTTAAATTAGACAGTTTGGGACCTACACTGACCTGTTTAAATCACCTCCGACTGACACCCGCATTCGATACTGTGTGTTAGTTTTGGCTGTTAGTGTCAACCTCCAAAAAGCACAAAAACACAGTAAAGGTGTCCGTGTGACTTGTGCGGTATAGTTGAAGTTATACGACAGCTTTGTGTGTGGAACAGACTGATATTTGAGCCATTATTCACTGAAACTTCCCATCTGAAATGTCATTCTCCACTGTGAGATATATATACAGATCAAAACTGAAGAACTGCAGTCTGTCGCAGTATCAGCTGATACTCTGAGTTCACATATCGGTAAGAGAAAGTGGGTTTGGCAAATCAGTTTTAATACTTTTTGACTTCTATTATATATCTGCCTGTTTGCTCCTGGGATTTTTGGAAGCTTATTCCCATTTCAAATGCAAGTGTGGGCTGGATTTTGGTGAAGAAAATTCTCGTAATACTTTCATAGCATTGCCTAAAACTTTTTATCCTCCATCTCAATTCCTTTCTCTCACCAACCCTGAACGTACACTATTCCTAGCTAACAATTTTAGTTTGTAAGAATGTTTCCCTAACGTTACCATAAAGTAACAAAAAAGTTAAAAATGTTATTTCTTCTGGGAAAGTTCGAAACGTCCAGTTTTTTTAGACATTGTATTAATTGTATTGCTTGATTACAACATTTTCAAAACGTTCCACTCACAACTTAAGAACAACGTTTTTGATATATTATAAATATAACAGTAAAAAAGTTCCACTAACGTTACTAAAAGAACATTAGTAGAATGTTTTGAGAGAACTTTATATATTATATTATATACTTATATACACTTATACTTAAATATTATATTAGCCTATGTTCTGGAAACGTTCCCTGTCGTTGTTGTGTTGTTATTATACTCCTGATGTTTTTCAGCATTGGGTAGTTTCGGTTCGGTTCTTCTGGCTAATGTGGGTTTAACCTGTCTTTGACTGATCAGGCAGATTTTAACCACCACCACTCCAGCCCTGACCATCAGCCCTGTGGCCGACATTAACAGTGAATGAAAACCTAACTGCATCGCATTACCTTGTTCTGCAGAACATAAAAGACAAATAAAAAAGAGTGAAACAGTGCAACAGTATTTGTCCTCTGAAAGACTCTCTTGACATGTCACTGTTTCAGAAACCTGTGCGATGTTTTGAGAGAAGGATTGTCAGCCAATAGTGTGATGAAATCCAGTTGCAAAGAGGAGATGCCCATCTTTCCAGGTCTCCTTATCCTCCATCCATCCCTTTACACCCCATGTTCCTATACCTGCTTTTAGAGCCACCTGCTATATTTGGGCTTATGAAATGCATGTCATTTTTAAATAAAATGCTCAATAAATTAATTTGGTCTTTGGTGCATTTTGTAAAATGTTTTGGAAGTGTTACAGTATAGATCAAACGATCCTGTCCATGTTTTACATCTCCCCTCTGAGCTGACCTCATTCTATTTGTGTCACGTTTATGTGGGTTAATATGACACTGAACAATAGTTATTGAGTCCAGTCTTTTCTCCTGCAACTGACTGTTGTAAACGTGTAAACTGACTGTTAATATTGTTTCAAAGATATTTAAGATGTTATATCATTTCTGTTTTTTAAACGCTTTATTTATTAAAGCTGCAATCTGTAGATGTTGTCGTTTGAAAATGAACAAAAATTGATTATTAAGCAAGTAACTGACAGATCCGTGTTCAAAATACCCTGACTGATGACGGTAAGTGTATAATAATGATTTATAATTTGAGCTGTCAGGTCCTATTTCCTGGAAAATGTCAGTTTGGTTTCATTTGACTTCAATATACGTAATAATATGTAAAGTAACCTGCAGTTTTATGTTTCAAACAGAGATGGCGATAGAGAGGCAGACGTTACAGATTGCAGCTTTAAAATAATACAGAATGATGTATTTGAAAAAATTAAAATAGAAGTGTTCTGTGATGGGTAGGGTTAGTGTAGGGGGATAGAATATAAAGTTTGTACAGTATAAAAAAATGTTACGTCTATGAAATGTTCCTATAAAACATGAAAACCCAATGTGTGTGTGTGTGTGTGTGTGTATGCTGCTGTGGGATAATATTTGGTGGGTTTCATAACTTTCATCAGCCAATAATCAGCCCATAATCAGACGGCTCACACGGGGACAAACGTCTGTCTGACGCCTGGCAACCAGTCCAAAAATATCCATCCATCCATCTTCAACCTAGCAAAGTGTTATGACTAAGAAGATACTTCCTCTGTCCCTAAGACAAGAAAGAGAGAGAGAGAGAGAGAGAGATTGAACAACACTAGCTCAGGGCAAATGAGATGTTGAGCCTTTTCCTGGCTAATTAAATCATTCTAATAAAATACCTCTGGACACAACACAAGAGAGGAGACATTATTAAATCATAGCCTATGGTATCAGCATGGAAACTTTAAAAGCGCTGTCCTGAGGCTGGGATGAAGTTAGATTTAAAAAGTAACTAATATGAAATATTAATTATGGCTCCAGTGTTACTGGTATCTACTAATAAAAAAGTAAGAAGTTGTTTGAAAGAGAGAGCCTTAAAGTATTGTTATCACAGCCTGGCCCCACAGACACTGCGATCAATCTGCTTTAAAACAATATTAATCATTTCAAAACAGCTGTCTGTTCTTCACCAGATTCTCTATGCTAATCATCAAACTTTCAGCGGGTAAAACTCTGTTCTGACAGAAAGCTTTTCTGTCCCTCTGTGCTTCAGCTACTTCTGTAGCTGTAGAGTGATTTTAGATAACTGAGGCACAGTTCTGCATGTCTTTATTATATATTTATTATACGCTCACTTGTGAAGCTTTGCAGGAAGCAGATTAGCTGCTTGCTACCACAAACTAGAAAACAAGAACACCCAGCTAACAGAGAACATTCTCAGAACATTGGCTAATATTCCTAAAAGTTATCAAATAGGTTTTTACAGTAATGTTAGTAGAACATTATGACATTATATATCTATACCAAAAACATTATTCTTAAGTAGTTAGTGGAACATTTCATAAACATGACAGAATACCAACGAATACCAAAACTGAAATGTTTTGAATGTTCCTAAAACTTTCAAAATAATATTTTATTGTTTTGGTTACTTAATAGAAACGTTATGGAAACATTCGTACAATCTAAAATTGTTAGCTGGGTAATACTGCATCCTTATTTTACTTATAAATATTGGAACATATTGGTTTGTTTTCAGTGATTGTATAATAATAATTTGGAACATTGATTTAAGCATTTTAATCAGGTCCAGACAGAACCTGCAGACTTTATTGTGCATTTTGCACCATTTTTTGGGGGGGAAATCTGTGAAATTGTATCAGATGGTAAAATGTGGTAAATGGAAGCCAAGAGTGCTATCTCTCTTCCTAATATCTGCAAACATAATTAGATTAGCCAAACTACCACATAAACAAACAACACACAACATTTGTGAACGACAGACATAGCAGTTCTATGTAAATCAAGAACTTTCTGTTCTGCACCTGCAGATTCCATGTGGCTAAATTTGGCTAAATGTTTAATAGCAGCCATTATGTTCTGCTGTTTACGTATTCTTCTGTTCCATGATCTAAAATATTAAAATCACACGGTAACTAAGAACTTACAAAAATTAATTACTACCATCAGCTATTTCCGTCACCGGTTGCTGAAGAATTTACATTTTTGTAGACTGAAAGTGTTTTAGATATTTATTGTGTAATATTTTTAACAGAATCAAAGAGAAATAAAACCATCATAGCAAAAGTAATATTCCAGTAACGAGAAACGATTTTTCGCCGTAGATCTGTAAGACCTCAAGGACAGCCTAGTGTTTATAATAGCTCTTTGATGGGAGTCTAAGCTTAGAATTATGTGCTCACAAAGTCCTTCTGCAGAAAAGCTGTCAAGATTTTTCACACATTTAGTGCTGTGACCTCCCTTCCACACGCAGACAGAAAGCAATCACTATAATGACTATGTTTGACATCCACCTTTAAAATACAACCTCTTGCGGTACGTTGCCCTTCTCTTGTCCCTGCTATGGAGATTTCTTCACACCCTGT
Organism: Botia almorhae; assembly: GCA_036877575.1. Lineage (NCBI taxonomy): Eukaryota > Metazoa > Chordata > Actinopteri > Cypriniformes > Botiidae > Botia > Botia almorhae. The sequence goes on from JAZGTJ010001827.1 coordinate 14,613, forward strand.
TCTTGTTTTACTGCTGTCTTTAATGATTTTTTAAATTTGTCGTGAGGTGTGACTGTACACTGGGTACAGCCTGCCTTTGTGTTTGTGTATGTTTGTGTGTCTTTAATAGAGGAAAATATTCTCCCTCCATTTGATATATGTCTCTGTTTTCCTCACCGTATCCCAGCTAACAATTTTAGGTTGTAAGATCAGTTCCCGATGTTTTCATGAAGTACCAAAACCGTAAAAGTGTTGTTTTAAAGTTCTAGGAACGTTCAAAACATTCAGTTTATGACATTAATGTGCTTGCTTGAGAGATGGGGAGAGAAAAAGGGAGTGAGAGAGAGAGAGAACGAGCACATAAAGTCCTCAAATGCTCTTTTAACTTTGGGCCTCGGTCAACACTGACAGACTCAACAAAGTAAAGGTTTGAAATGTGAAGATAAACCAGAGTCACTCTTGGAGAAATGAAAACGGGTGGCAGGAGACGCAGTGGGTGGAAAAACAGAGCGAGGGCAGAGCTGAGGAGGCGAGCACTCGACTCTGATCTTAAGAAAGGGGTGTTACACTTACCGGCAAACAGTCAGCCCGGCTCACTCCATCCAGCCTAATGGCTTTTCAGTGTTAAGACACACGAAAACAACAAGTGTTGCATCTTCCCCTGCAGATACACAGCTGCGCTATAATGTCGTACCCATAATAATTAGCACAACAAAAATAACGTTGGGATGCTGCTAATGGAAATCCCTTCGAATGATCCCTCACAAAGTCAGACAGTAATTAAAACAGCTCTGTGTATAATTACAATGTGGGGTGCTAAGATGGGTCTGTATTTTATCAGGGATTAAACATAACGCGCGTGTCTTAATGAAACACCTACGATATTGTCATCAGCGCTGTGGCGGCTCATTAATGGTCTAATATCTGCTCGTCTGAGAGGTGTGAGGTTGTATAGTTTGTATATGAGAGAGAGAGAGAGAGAGAGAGAGAGAGAGTGTGCGGGAGGGTCAGACACTAAAAACTCCTCACATACTATTTAGGCTGAACATTAGCGGGTGACAAAGACACAACTTACAAAACAGCATTTAAAAAATGTACATGTTGTTGCGTTTGTCTTCAACAAAAATGCCATTCCAGACTACACCTTTCCAAATATTTACATATTTTATGTCTTGTAATATTATACAACTTATAATATTTCAAATGGTTACAGCATGTTGTACAAAAAAATGATAAAAACAATTCACTGCTTTATAATGTCTCATATGAACGCACGTTGCTAGCAATGCAAATGATAAGCTCTGTTAAGTTTGTATGCACACATGTATGCATGTACATATTATATATATATATATAGTAGGAACCCTATATGTCTTATTGAAAAATATTAAAAACTCCCTATAGCACCTTCAAATACATGCACAGCTGATGCACGCGCGCAAATGACTGCATCCTTACGTACTAATACGTATTAGTATTCAGTCTATATTGTAGGAGTCCATATTTTTGCTTCATTAAGATCATATAAAGCAGCATTTAATGCGAGTCCTACAACGTTCCGAACAAGCCCTCCTCATTCAGCTCAAGGAACTGGTTGTCGCATCAGCATGCACACTGCATCACCATAACTACAGTAATACAACAAGATGATCAATGCTAATTGGTCTCTTTGGAAGGCGTTACGTTCAAAAATGAGATGCGAGTCACCACAGAGCAGTAATGAGGAATTCATGCTGCGTCTTTGTGGCAAAAGGTCAGTCGCTAACGTCGGCGGCCACCCTCGCTCACCTCCATTACCTCCGCCTGGGATGAAGCTGGTTTTCCCTCCGTCCCTCATAAATACTTTACCCACCCCCTCCTTGAATAGCTCACTGGAGGACAGGGGCCTCGGATGGATGAGGCCCATAAAGCCAAAGGACTCGAGTTCTGAATCTAAAACGGCTATATGGAGACGACACAGTGTATATTTTAGTGCTTATTCCCCTGCTGTGTCATCCAAGGCAGCTGCGCCGCGGCGCTAGTGCAAAGATAGTATTGCGAGGTCACTTAGCCTCGACCCACGTCATCTTCCAGCTAAAAACTTTAGGTTGCAAAAACGTTTCCCTAACGTTTCCAATAAGTAACAAAACATTCATTTAAAAAGTTAAAGGAATGTTCAGAACGTCTAGTTTTAGATGTTGAATTAACGTTACTGTTTGGTTGTAAGAACTTAAGAATTAGGATTGATATATCTCGACAAACATTCTGCTAACATTGCTGCAATAATGTTTTTGATAACTTTGAGAGAACCTGTAGAGAACATTATCCAATGATCTGAGAACGTTTACTGATATTAGCGTACTATTTCTGCGTTCTATTTAACAGGCGCACGGGCACTTATTTTAAAAGCATCTTTAAAGGACAGACGAGAGCACAGAAAATGTTTAAGAAGTACCGAAGAAAGGCCTCGTCGGACGCAGTGCGTGCTGAACTTTTGCTACCGTAGCTGCAAAAGAGTTTTTGGGGACCGAAAATGTCCTAAAAAGAACTAGCACGAAAGGGGCGGATGGAATAACTCATCTCTCCCCAGAGACAAATAGATTTGCATCAAAGTACTTCCTTTGGGAATGAAGATAAAAATAGCAGACCTTACATGTTCTCAGGGCCCTGAACCCAATTTTTAAAAAGCGTAAGCAACTTATCAGTGGGTTTGAAAGCCTCAGAAAGTTTGTTGCAGTGCGTTTTGTTGACCCCTCCCCCTTAGGGGTTATTTGCCTCACCAAATATTAAAATTTACTCAGTGCTAAATTCTACTTGACTGCAAAACAGGATGTTGCGCGTAGCATATTAAAGAAACTGCATGTGTTTGCTTAACCGCCTTCCTGCTGTAGCAGTCCTGGCCACTCCATCAAACCGACAGTGGGACGATTTTATTAAGCAATGAAGATTTGCCAGAAAACAGAAATTTCGCTGCAGTATATCAATCTGCTCCCTGCGATGCAACGTTTCTATCCAAAGATGGTGGTCACCAGCATATGTTGTGTTTTGAAAGCTAGTATGCAGCTGCCATGTGATCTCATTAGCATTCATAAGCATTTATACATAATGTGTTTAGCGACGCGCATGATGTACGTTATGCAAGATAATCACGCAAGGCACAGAAACACATTGCGGAATTTTTATGGAAGTTTCCAGTACTGTACATTGATGAACAAAATCCAACACAAAAGTCTTTATTTAGAGATATGTTCTCAAAATAATGATATATTTTATTATCGTGATAAAAAAATATAAAGTGGCAGAAAATGGCTTCTCTATGATTGTGAATCCTGCAGGCTGTAAATATAGAGTTACTTATGTTTAAAAATAATTGTAGTTCTTGACTCAGACAGTGTGAATCACAACAGTGCTGGTGGCGAGAGAGGAGAACATCGATTTTTGTCAACAAGCTATGAAAAGTAAATCATCTTTAGGGTAAAACAATGAATTAAAGTCTCATTTCTTTAATAGACATGCAAGACTCAGCTGACTTCTGTGTGGCAGTTTGTAAGAAATTGCATTTACTATACAACAAACACACTCGTTGGGTTTACATATTGTATGGGGACATTCCCCATACAAATTGGGGGAAGTTGTGGTCTACTGGTTAGTGAGTCAGGCTTGTAATCAGAAGGTTGCTGGTTCGATTCCCGTGTGTGGAATCATTTTCACACATTTTCACACTTTCACTTTCCATAGATTTCCTATGATTACTGTATATTCTATCCCATTACAGAATACTTTCTGCTATCTTTCATAATAGATCTCTCTGTATAATTTATACGCTTTTTCATTATGAGGACCTAACAATTGGCCCCACAAGGTTTACATTTTTTGGTATTACGTGTGGGGACATTTGGTCCCCATAACGTAGTGAATATGAGGACACACACATACACACACACAGCCGTACAATTATGTTTACAGCTGCACAAATTATATTTATAAATAATCAACAAAACTATGATACTGTCTTCATTAAAACAAAAAACACACTGAAACTTAATATTTCATGTTACATTAGGCTGCAGAAAGATCAGTTCAAGTTTATGTAAACTTATGAAAACGTATATGAAAATATGAAAACGATCCATTCAAGGTTATCCCATGGTTTGCATTCATGTGAAACGTTGTACTTCAGTTCACAATCAATCACAGACATTTTACAAATGACACTTGTGGCAGCAGCCTCGCACGCTCAGTTCCATCACATTCAGAAAGGTCATGTGACGTGTGAGGTAGAGTGATGTTCTCTCAGTGATCTTCTGTATGTGAAGTGCTGTTGATCTGCTGTTGTTCTAAGCGTTCCGATGAGTGCTTGTGAGAACCCCCATGTTCCTTCATAATTATTTGTTAGGAACATTCAAAGGAAGTTCTCCAACACAACTGCGTCAGGGAATAACCCGAGACAACAACAGCCTCGGGTCAAAAGCCTCAAGAGTCAAAATGAGTTACTCTTCATTAAATTTAATTTGATTCAAGGAAACAGTCAGGGGATATTTTTCTAAAACATGTACATGGAAATGTGTTCCTTGAAATGTCTTACAATTGCAGCAAGAAAATCTTGTAAAAGCTATAGACTGTCATCAAAGACAGGAGAGAGAGAGAGAAAGAGAGAGAAAGAGAGAAAGCGAAGGGTGAACTCCATTTCAAAGTGTGCGTCACTCGCTCGGAAGGGCAGTGCACTTAATGTGAGCACTCAGAAGTGTGCAGGGCATTACCTTCTTATATGTGGCCATTTGAAACACTCAACAAACACACATCAGTGCTTCTATATTAAATCAGACTCTTATTGTGATTAAATTAGTGCTAAACTCATGACAGTAGCTGTCAAGTATATTAAATAAAGCTTTATTTGAAGCCCCGTAGTCTTCGATTTAACTTTATTTCAACGTGATGGAAACGCTAAGGAAACATTCTTACAACCTGAATTGTTAGCTGGGCTTCTGCTGTCTGTAAATCTCTTTCTCTCTTGCTCGTCTCTCTGCTCCCTCTCTTTGCTCTCCATCATTCCTGTACTGTGAGGCTCTGTTTTCGCCTCTTGATCTGTGAGTAATGAGTGCACACCCGTCCACACTACACTGCACTCATAATTAGTGCTAACAGTCTCTCTCCGGCCAAATGAATAACACTGTTTCACTGATTACCAGAGGTGAGCGGGAATCTGAAGACCAGTCTGAGAAAACTGAGTGAGGGAACGTTTCAGGCTGCTAATTCTAGGAATTGTGTTAAAACGTGTTCAATTTATATAACGTTAAATAACATTTTATGGTTCTGTGAAAATGAAAATGGAAACGTTAGGGAAACGTTCCTACAACCTAAGATTGTAAGCTGGAAAGGTGCATTATGCGTGATTTTCCACATAAAGTTTGGACAAAATCAATCCCTGTCAAACATTATCTATAATCTAGATGTGTGGGGTGGTGTTGGTGACACTGTCCTCTGTCTGTGTTTTCTTATTTTGTAATGTTTTATGATGCTGAAAACATTTCTGGGAGCCAACCTTTGGCCAGTGGGTGCCCCCAGCCAATAGCGACATGCAGGAGGCGTGTGCTTCTGGCAGTGTTCCACCCGAGAGAAGGGGCCAAGTTTAAACATTGGGTTCACAAACAGTACCTGAAATCCCTGCTGTACAAAACAGTTCATTGTGAATCCTACTTTGGCTTCACTCTTTAACTATTTTAACTAAAAACTAATTTAACTTATTTTAACTAAGTTACTCCATATAAACTTAAAGCAATACTCATAAATGTGCTGTTGTACAGACACAGCTGTGATTACCTGCAGCACTGTTGCTCATGTGATATTGGAGGACAAATTTCCAATTTTCCATCTGCTATCTTCACAAATAGTTTCCTGCTCTACGTTGTAGAAGTCAGATCACATCACGCCACCACTGGGCCTCCTGCTGTCACCTCCATCATCACTGCAGCCTTTCATGTAGCTGTACCACAAACTGACATCAGTGCCAAATAAACTGACCCACATTCATCAAAATAACAGTGTGAACTTTCAGCTGTAAAGATCACATGTGATGAACAAACTGGAATGGATGCGCTGTGATTGAGGAGCAAATGAGCAGCCGGGACATTTTTGTCTGGTTATAAATGGTTTTCAGGACAGGATAAATGCCCCTGTGGTCCACCCCGAGCTCCAGCACTGGGCATACAGGAAATATAAAATCATGGCAAAAGAAAAAGATGAAAAATTCAGGATTGCTAAACAGTTCTGAGGAAAACGTTATGGATGTTAAGGGGGAGTAATGGTCTCTTAACAACCTGACCTAGAAAACAGGGTGGAGATAGAGAGGGGAGGAGGGAAGGGGAGAAAAGATTATAGAGGAGAAGGAGAAAGGAGAGGAGAAAAGAGAAGAAGAAGACAGGAAAGGTGAGATGAGAACAGGGCAAGGGATAAGAGGACAAGACAAAGAGGAGAAAAGCAGGGGAGGAGAGAGGAGGAGAGGTGAGGTGAGATGAAGACGGGGCAGGAGAACAGAGGAAAAGACAGAGAAGAGGAGAGAGGAGGACACGGAAGGAGAAGAGAGGAGATGATAGAGGAGAGGCAAGAGGAGGGCAGGGGAGAAGAGGAGAAGAGGGGAGAGGAGGAGGGGTGAGGTGAGATGAAGACGGGGCAGGAGAACAGAGGTGAAGACAGAGGAGAGAAGAGAGGAGGACATGGAAGGAGAAGAGAGGAGATGATAAAGGAGAGGCAAGAGGGGGGCAGGGGAGGAGAGAGAAGTTCAAATCCAATTTGCCAACATACCACACCAGCACACGCGGTAACGCTCTGCAAACTCTCACATGACAAATTTTACCGTCACCGCAGAACATTGGAATGAAATGGATTATGAGAATACTTGCAAATCCCCTTTGGCTCCTACAAGAACTCTGGCTTGCAGTTCTGTGAGAAGAGGCGTCTGAGAGGTGGCGACGTCGGTGACGGGAGGGGGCCTGTTTGAAGTATTTAAAGCCTGTTTTTCATCCCTGATCCTTTATAATACCTCTCCCCTATACATTACCACCGCCTGAATCTATTTACATTTCAAAAATGTGAGATTGACTATTGAATGTCGCTTCCACATTGGCAAACCTCACCTCCGTCGCCTCCGTATAAACGTTCCAAAAATCCTACGCCACCGAGCTGACTGCGCTGTCAATTATTTGATAGAGGAAATAAATAAATATCGCGGCACAAAGCTGCGTGTCGCAGAGCACGATTGAATGCGGCTGCTTTTGATATACGCAAACGGATCCGTCTCGTTTGGTTCCTAAACCGCGCTAACTGAAGGAGAGTTCTGAGGGACCGGCAGGAGCAGCGAGCGGTATCTACGCGCTCCAGACGCGACGCGCGCAGACCTCGCGCGGGCCTTCAAAAAGCGTTCCAAACTTTGCCTTCAGCTCCCACACGAGGCGACGCGCACGCGCCCTCTGTTGCTTTCACTCAGAGTACAAAATAAATAAATGAAACCATTTCAGAGGCAGAGATAGACGTTTCGCCTCAGCGGATCATCGGTAATTGTCACAAATGACAGAATCATTCAGACATTTTCTTTTTTTTGCATGCATGAACAACTCAAAAATGAAAACGAGAGCGGGAAATGGATACTGGTAATTGGCAGTAATTGTCTTGTTTTTGAGATGGGGAACGGCGCTTTCGCAGGTCAGACGGATTTAAATGCAAATGCGCGCAGTTTTTCACAGTTCAGTCTAACTTTAAACCTGCCTCGCGCAGACACGGCCCATTGGTCTGGGCTGGAAAGATTATTTCTCATTTTCTCTCTCAGAGAGGCGAGAGAGAGAAACTTGTGCTCAAGGTATCTATAATTCAACTTATATGTCATGGGGTGTTTCGAAAGCCATTTTTAATTTCAACACCCTACTCACATATGCATGCCTGACTGCACAAACAAACTCTCTCTCTCATGCATGCGTTCTGCCTTTTCAATACATTTTTTGTTGTTTAACAGTCGCTGTCACTGTTTTAAGATATTAGGCGGATAGGCTAAACATAATCCTTTAACATGTCAAACCCTGAAGAGAGAGACTCCGTTTTCTTTACGTCTCTTTCCTCACGAGACACGCTCATATTTATCTTTTCCTTAGTCTCACTTTATCTCCTTTTATCTTCAATGTCACATTTTCCAGGTTTCTTCACTTTTTTGAAAGTTGTGATATTATTTAGTATTTTACTTTATTTAAATGTCACACATATAAGACAGATATAATTAACAGCCTATTAAAACTCTGTTAAATCTATGTTATGATGACCAAACAATGGAGACTTTATTTCTGTAACAACCCCTCACGTTTATGACCACTCGATATTTAATGACTTATTCACTGATTTACAGCATATGTTCATATATTTTCACGACTTCAGCATTTTAACGTGCGACCGGAGTTTTGTCTTCTGTCTTTGTAGTATTATTTACTCTGTTCGGCCTACAGGAGTCAAACTTTTTCGGCAAACACTTCAACCTAAAGGAACATTTTTCACCTTTTACAGCAAACCTCTCATTATTCCACATCTCTCCCGGCGCATTTCTGCTAATTGAAAGGATCAGGAGAAGTAGGAGGGAGATATAAAAGTACAAGAGAGTCGGAGACGACGAGAGCGAGACGCGTCAGAAAATGGATGACAGCTCTGTTTTGTGATTCAAAGCACAGGGTTACCTCCAGATTACTGACTGCAAATGTCAAAGGGGAAAAGAAGGATTTGTACGCAGCGGAGATGCACTGAGTGTGTGTGTGTTATACTGAGGTTTGCATGTTGTATGTATGTGTATTGACGTGCACGCATCATACCTACATACATACATACATGCATGTACATATATACAAAGATCTTGCATGAAGTTGCCTCAAGGACATCCTAAGGATACAGCATACAGATTACGAACACTCACTGGAATGTACAAACACACACATACACACGTTAGGTTTTCATGTTTTATGGAAACATTCTGTGGACGTAATGGTTTTTATACTGTACATACTGTACATTAACCCTACGCATTAACCTAATCATCAGAGAAAATGTTCTGCGATTTCACATTTTCAAAATAGACCTTTGTACGATTTCTAAACTTGTTTTCTTATGGGGACCAAATGTACCCACAAGGTCAAAATTGACTGGCATTACTATACTTGTGATGACATTTGGTCCCCATAACTAATGAATACCAGAAACACACACACACACACACACACACACGCTTATGCACAAACAGCGGTTAGCCTTCAATAAACACATAAACCCTAATGTCACATCAAGGTCACGGAACTAACTGCATGAACATGTTATTTCAGCCAACACTCACTCCCTCAAACTGAATTACGGTTATTCCACTAAATGTCACCATGTGACCTTAAATCCTCGCATTCATGCTGCTAGTCATCCAACTGAAAACCTCAAACACAATATAAAGACTTCTCTCAACATGGCTTTCCAATAGTCCTCGCACTCACAGCGCTCGGTGAAAGACTTTTAGGGTGAGTGCACACTTGTATAAGAGTGTTGCCAGGGGAAATCACTACGATTCTCATGAACCGCGAGCAGCTCTGGCATTTAAACAGAACTCCTGAGACAGGCGACAGTAACTCGGAATTTTCAATCAGCATCTGAAATAAACTCTCCTCACCCTGGCGATGGAATCAAGGAACTCAGCCTTTACCCTGTGTTGACCTCACACACGCATACACCTGGATCCCCTCCCACCCTGTTCTTGAGGGGAAGGCGGTACGATACCGGTAGCCTATATTCAACCCGGCTAACAACGTTAGGCTGTAAGAACGTTTCCCTAACATTTCCATTAAGAAATATAAAGGTTTACAGACGTTATTTTGCAAGTTCTAGGAACATTCAAAACGTCCAGTTTTTAAGCCATTGTATTAACGTTAGTTTCTGTTTATAAGAACGTTAGTCAAACTTTTAGAAATTCTGTAGCGTTTTTAATATTTTCATTGTACTTCATTACAATGACGGTATTGGTTAAGGAAATAAATTGTGCAAGCCGCTGTATGTCTTCTTTTGTGTGGCGCATCTTAAGCTTGCCGAAGAGGTTGAAATACACTTAATATCTATTAGTAAGCAGCACGGGAGACCTCAGTCTCTGAGGTCAGACTTTCTCAGTAGGTTCATATTGCAAATGATGCTCACTGTCATAACCTAATATTCACCCGCTGCATCAACAGAGCCAGGAAGTCTCATTCTAGTAAATATCAATAACCTTGCTTTTCCATTTTCTGCCTTTATTCCATCTTCCTGTCTTTATAATATTCAGTTAAATAACAGGGTTGGTTCACTATGGCTCTGACACTCCTGCTGCTTCCATAAAACTCCACAGTGGTACTCTGCCCTGTCCATGACCCCTCTACATCACCTCAAGGCCCTGACATTAGCATTTAAGAGAGCAGAGGGAGGCAACAGGAAGGAGAAAATGAAATATTTCATAGTCTCTGCATCAGTTCCCTTTAGATACACAACCACAGTGTGCCAGCCAGGACAACTGCAGTTCAGTGTGTCCGACAACAACTGTGTCTCCCACCTGTCCTTATATCAACACTTTTAACACAATTTCAAGTTGTGCCCTAAAAATGACTGTAAACATGAAACTACTTGGTTTGAACTCCAGCTACCCAGCTAACAGGGTAGAATGTTGCCTAACGTTCTTTAAAAGTTCTCTTAAAGTTATCAAAAAAATTCCCGTGGTAACGTTAGTGGAATGTTTTTTAACGTTATATATATATATCACACATAGCGAAAACATTTGTTGTTGTTAGTGTAACTTTTGAAAAGGTTTGAATAACATTCTTACAACCGAGCAATAGATTGGTTAGCTTAGAACATTCCTAGAACTTTCAAATAGCATTTGTAATGTTTACTTAGCAGAAACATTAGGGAAACGTTTTTACAACTTAAAATTGTTAGTCTTTGCTCACCCTGGCAGAAACAGGAGAAGTTGCTGATTGGATCTGAGTTACTCACTTCAAAATGAGTCATTCAGACCACATGGCAAGAATGCAGAGACGTCGCATGCTTTTCACTCTCCACTGCCCCTAATCAAGGGCCCTGTTCAGCAGATGGGTGGAGGCAGGGGGCTTCCCACGAAGAGATGAATGGAAAGGGGGATTCGCTTAGATGAGATAAGCAACAGCATGGAGGCCCTTGGCATCGCTCCCTAATGAGGGAGATTGAGTCCTGCAGGCTTTGTGAGAAAACAGCTTGAGGACGACCGAACAGAGAGATGGTAAAACACAGAGGCAACATTTCCAAGACCTTTCTAAATGAGCTGAGGGACAGAATGACTAAAAGTACATTAACTTTACAGTCTATGGTTTATTCATCAAAAACTGTAATTGAAAACCTTTTTAATACTACAAAACTGCCACAAATGTAACAAAATATTACAAATGACAGCATTAACAGAGCAAGTAATCAGATACTTCAGTTTTTTACCGATGCCAGACGAGGTGGGATGTTAAGTGCTCTTTAAAACTACAGGTATTTAACAGCAAGTGACTGAAATATGATGGCTGGTGAGGAAAACATTTTTAAGTTGACTAAAGCTATTAAAAGTGGAGAGATTGTGAACACTGCAAAGGCCTTTTTGGAGAGGAAATGACAGCTTCATTAAAATATGCAGACAAATGAGCCGCATCAAGAAAAAAGTGCTCCGTTTACTAAAACAGTAACGCTTTTCTTTGATACGGTAACGACATTATTTTAGCTGTAAATTGTATAAATCTTAATTACTTTAACGTTATATAAGTTACTGGCCCGTAAGTTTTTGCAAGCAGATGCAAAAATCATTGAATAATTTACTTGGTGGATTTCAGTCGGAGTTTATTTCTGTATATTTATACACGAGCCCTAACATTTACATTTAGGCATTTGGCAGACGCTTTTATCCAAAGCGACTTACATTGCACTACACTATACATTGTTTCTGAGTATGTGCAATCCTCGGGATCGAACCCATGACCTTGGCGTCATTAACGCCACGCGCTAACCACTGAGCTACAGGAAAGCTTAACACATGTAAACGGAGACGTACATGTAAAATAGTTTACGTTTGTCGGAGGATTATATTTTTTGTATTAGTTTATTGTACTGCTGCATTCGTATATCTTGAGATCGTACAATCATTGGAAAAACACTAGGTTATTTATGATGTCATCAGCAAGTTTTGTGCCAGCCTGAAAATGAACTAGACAGGACTGTCTGATATATTTATTTCCTAATTTATTTTAGCCGCACAGACCGGGCAGGCCTGTTTACAGAAAATGCAGGCGCTACCACAGATTACAAATTTTTGGCAAACAAATGCGGCCGTATTAAAAATAAATCAACTGGGAAATCGCTTCCTCAAAACACATTTATTGTTATATCTGAACTTTCTAGAAGCCAAGACATATCTGAGAATTTCTCATTTGTATGTATGGCTGCTGTGCTGCTTTTCACAGTTTGCTGTTTTGAATATCAGCATGCTTAGCCTCCAACCTCACGCACGTATTTACTGTAAATCTAAATGAACTGATTCCGTTTACTTCTAGATTATTTTTGTCATGCATTTCCCGAGAGCATTTCTAGCACAGAGCTTCTAAAAGCGAGCCTAAGGCAAGGAAAGCCCTGAGAGATTCTTTACAGAGGTTACAAACCCGAGGAACGCAGTTGCGGTTCAACTGTTTTTTTCACAATGTGTGACTCCAGCAGGCGATATTCAGGCAGCGGCACAGCCCACCGTGATAAAATTGCTCTAAGTTTAAAATATCTGGTGAGAAAGACAGGCTGTTGTCGTCTTCTCCACAGAGTAATGAATCTGCATTTATGACAAATGTGCGATGAGTATTTTCCAAACTGCCTTTAATTAACCACCTGTCCAGGATATTTACGAAAAAGAACACAACATAACAAACTCAGTTATCTTACAGGGTTATTAATCATGGACTTCAAACATATGGGTCCTTTCATCACATTCCATTGTAATTATGATGCAGATTATTTTTCATTAGACATCATTCCTATGACAGATGGAACAAGCATATATATTTTGCTCCCGTAAAACCGCTAACGTCATAAAGCTAACAGTATTTTTCACCGCAGATGGTTTTTAACATGATATAATTACAATATCATTAATATTACATGAATTTATATATCGTTTATATCAAAAACGTTATTTTTATGTTGTTAGTGGAACATTTTAAGAACATTACGTTGAGCAGGTTGCTTCATGGTAGCTCACTTTTTTAATTCTGTAAAGTAAAAGGCATTTATTAGACTACTAGATATAACTGGTAGCGGATATAATTGGTCTGCTTCTGAGTACAAACAATTTTCAGCATACTTTTGTGTGTTCTGATCTGTAAAACCATTTTAATGAGAGGAAGTATTAAATCCACTTTGTAATGATGTTCTGCCCAGCGACTCAAGTGTAATTCCAAGAAACCACGGACGAGCCATCGTTTTCTTTCGTGGTTTATACGGCTGTATCAAATGCCAGCTGCCGTGAACTCAGTCACAGTGTGATGCTTTCTGTTTGAGGTTCGAGCCAATGCTTTTGTTTGTGTGAGCGCACCAGTCTCCTGCCTGCATTGCTGACCTCCACATGACCCCAGTTCCATTTTCCTCTATGAATTATTTCTGTGCTTTTTCTTTAGATTACCAGTTTGGTTCCAATGCTGGTAATCACAATGCAGGAAACAGACCTAATGCCTATGACAAACCTATTAATGTCCTATAATCAGTGAGAGAGGACATTTCTCTCCCTCTCTCACCCTTTCTTTGTGTTTCATGCACAAGCACACATGGAAGCTGTACTTAGAAGGGACAGATTTGGATATGTTTCTGCTGCCCTTTATGGATAACACCACATGTTGTATACAATGTTTCCGTGGAAAAGAGGAAGCAGTGAGGAATTTTAGAGTGCAGGGAACAGCAATACTCCTGAGGCCGCAGACCTTGAAAGATAGTCAGGGACATTCTGTAAACAGAACGATAACAATGTCAGTTTTCGTACCTTATGCAGTGAATCACCAGTGATCATTAACATTTTAATGGTCCACTAGTGTACAAAGTAACAAATAAAGTAACAACATTGGACCTGTTTTGTAATATATACATTTCAAAATCATTTCCATATCAGAGGGAAACATTTTAATGACATTTTTTATGGATTAGATGGAATGTTATTAGTTGATCTCTTAAGCCTTTATCAAAGCATTGACCTACTCATAATGAGTTCCATTAGGTACTGCGTACACATCTGAAAGTGTAGACCCAGCTAAAAGGGAACGTTCTCAGAACGTTGGCTGACATTCTCCAAAAGTTCTTTTTAAAAAGTAAAAAAAAATTGAACAAAAGTTACAAAATGTTTGAACAATGCTCTTTTAACCATAATTAACTTGGTTAACTTGGTTAATAACAGGACGTTTTGAACGTTCCTAGAACATTCCACATCACTTTTGAACGTTTTTTACTTAATGGAAATGTTAATGAAACGTTCCTACAACCTAAAGTTATTAGCTGGGTAGAAGGAGTTTGAAGCAACATAAGATGCAATAAGATGTCCTGCTGTATTCTGTCTTGGTTCTGGTTCTTCCAATTAAATGCATGTATGTCAATCACATTCTAGCGCGTGTCTGTTTGCCTTCAGGCAGCTAAGCCATAAAACAACCTTCTGACATGCAAAACTCATGTTGCTTTTTGTTTAACCAGCCACGAGTTAAACATTAACTCGTTCTGGAACGTGAGCGTGCGTTACAAATGAACACAGAATTACAAAGATCCGTATTCAGCAGCATTTAATTGTTAACTTTGTTTGTCTTTCAGTCTGTCACAAGGCTGACACTTTAACACACGCTAACTGCTTCCCCCACAGAGACTCTAGCATTGAGGCTCTCTGATCTGAGAAGAAGGATCAGTGCGTCTGTCAGGGGCCATGGAAGAATAAACAACACCAGCAAACTGGTTTTGAAGGATGGGGGGGCAGAGGGGCTGTTATGTTGTCAAAGGAAATGGAATGTGCCGATCTTCCTGCGCTTCTTTCCGTGTGTTTGGATGACAACAAAATTCCACCCTTGTCTGGAAAAGTCACGGCATTCATTTTAACACATAGATGGGCAAAAACGTTCGGGAGAGCACAGACGCTTGTTTAGTCTTTGGTTGGACGAGGGACTCTTGAATAATAATTAAGGTCACGCTTTACGGAGGAAGCTGGTTCTTCGTCAGTCTAAATTGGAAATAATTCTATAATAATTGGAAATAGCGTACAAGACTTTGTACTCCGGCAAGTTAAGAAGTCCAGGCAGGTGTCAGAGTAAAACTTAATGATGTCTGAATCCCTTACAGAAAAGACACATAAACGTTGCATGTGCAAAAACACGTGATCACATGTGAGAAACATGTTTCACATGTGATTGTATGGGTTTCCATGGAAACTTACATGCCATTCACATGAAAATGTTCCAAAACCACACATTACACACCTGATCACGTGTTCTTCACGTGTCCACTTGAATTTCACATGTGCAAAACCCCATGGACTCACGTGTGCAACGTGGTGACATGTTTTTCCTGTGTCCTAAATGCAGAGTTACATGTTTTGCACATGTAAAATTCATGTGTTTTCTGTAACAGAAGGTAAACAGATGTATTAACCGATAACTGACATTCTAATTATTTTATGAAAACGTTCAAAAACAGTTCTGAAGTTCTTGTTAGTGATTTTTCAGACATCACACAAATCCACAGCTCCTCTGGCTGGGTTAAAATGCTGTCATGTTATTTTTTTCCTCAGACATTTTCCATTTGGTGCATGACACGCAAATGTATTTAATCATTAGACAGGCCTCAAAACCAAAGCTTATAATTTAACAGCCTCTATTAATTCTCTGACATACTTTAAACGTCTTCGAAGAAAAAGTGTGTCTGCTAAAGCGTCCGCACACCACCTCACCCTCTGCGTTAACCTTTGTCCCTGACAGCTAGTTATTAACTCATTTTCTTCGAACCGGCAGTCATTTCAAACTCTCTTTTTTCATTAGTTTCTCTCCAGGCTTTCTAATAGGTCCAGTGGCAGATAAGAACACAACTCTGGGCTACAAGCACGGTATGACAGGATATGACAGCAGGGGCCCGGGGCCCCTATGAGGTTTCGGTGATGTTAAGAGAAATCTCATATGAAATGCTACGGAAGGCAGTCTGGACATAACAGGAAACTGTCCCTGATAATAGTTATTTGTGCCGAGATGGTCTACCACAAAATGGAAGAGTCTGGCCAATAGTTGGGGTGTTAGGGCTTAGAGTGCACTCATCTCAGATAACGACTCGGAGAGCCAGGCGCACTAATAGTATGGAGGTGTGGAAAAAAGAAGGGGTGAATAAGGATAGCACCACTGAAAGCACAGGAGAGGAGAATGAACTGTCACTGAGCTGTTTTATCAATAGCTGTATTGGGGGAGCTCTGCAAAAGAGCCACAAGGAAAAGTGCGAAAGACTTGTCAATACCTTCTCTCTCTCCCCGATGAGGGAACACGATCTATAATGCTATCTCAGAAGTACGACTATTTCTTGGGGGTCTAAAAAAGTATCGAGGGTAAGGATTAAATTGTCACTTTGACGTTCTGGCTGAACTCACTCTGTGGTCTAAAGCAGGGTCAGTGCCCCTAAGACACAAACATGGTTTGGAATGCTCACCCATTGCGCTGGTGAGCTTATGAGTCACTCTGAAAGACTGGATGGCATTATTGCAGTAGTGTGTGGGTGTGTGGGTGTGTGTGTTTATGTGTGTGGTGCTGGTATGTCCCCCCAAATATAGTAAATTTTGACCTTGTGGGGATATTTTTTGGGTCTCCGTGACAAAACAAGCTTATAAATTCTACAGAATAATCGTCATTGAAAATCTAAAATAGCATAACATTTTTTGTGATGGGTAGTGTTTGTGTGGGGGGATACAATTTACAGTTTGTACAGTATAAAAAACATTATGTCTATGGAATATTCCCATAATACATGAAAACCCAACATGTGTGTGTATGAGAGAGAGAGAGAGACTGGGATATTTTTAGGTCAGATAAATCCGATACATCCCACCCTTGACGCCTGAAGTTGACGTTTTCTTGGCATAACAGATAGCAACACTGCTCCTAGCGGCATTCTAATTAATATTCTTTGAACGCTTTTGAGAAACCACTTGAAGTATGAAACATTCTCTGATAGCAGCTGAACTGAGGACAGGATGATATATGAAAGCATCACGCTATGCTGTTTCCAACATGCGACTGCATACAGAACAGAAATAAAGCTGCCTGGTGCCCGCATGTGTTGAAGGCCACTGGCAGTCCGGACATACAGTGTGAACTTTACATATGGTCCCAGTTAACAATTGTGGGTTAAGAATGTTTCCCTAATTTTTCCATTAAGTAACAAAAATGTTAAAAATGTTATTTTAATTATTATGTTTAATTTATTTTTAATGTTTATTTTAATTATTGTTTAATTCTGTTAATTCTGTAATGTTTTGAAAATGTCCCACTACCAACTTACAAGTAACGTTTTGATGTGATACATAACGTTAAGAAAATGTTTCGCTAACGTTACAGCAAAATGTTTTTGATAACTTTAAAAGAACTTTTAGAGAATATTAACTAGTGTTCTGAGAACGTTTCCTGTTAGCTGGGGTGTCACAACATTATCTTCTGCAGCCATTTGGTTCTGTTTGTATCTCTTTGAATAGCAAAAGATCCAAAGGTCTGAGGCTAGTGAAAACGCTACGTGCTACATTTTATTCTTTTAGGCTGACAAACAACATTATCAACATAATTGAAGAAGTAATATTTAAAAAAATTATTATGAATTTCCTGTTTGCATGGACACGATCCCAGTCATCAAAGCGTCATGTGCCAAAGATCATTTTGTGTACTTGAATGGAAGCACGAACTCTGACCTTTTGTACAACTGAGTTAGCAGGGAGTTAGTCAATATCACGCGTTTGGTTACGTTTAATTGGTCACCTGAAACTGGTGCAGAATCTTAAATAATTAGTCATTTCAAAACCTACAACATTCTGTTTGTTTCCAGGTTTAAATGACTGCAGTTGTTGTTGATCTTGCATCTGGCTTTTTAAACTTTTTGGGCCCCACTGTATATATTACATGTGTATTACAGTATATGGTTTACACTTCATATGGTAATTTTGAATAATAACCGCAGATAACAACAACAACAACCAACAGAAACTCTTTAGCTATAAATGTATTACCAGCCAGCCAGAAACACAGATTCAAGTCTGTTTATCTACATGCTGGCAAAGAGTCACGTACACCCGCAATATCTAAACTCATTCACATTACATGTGGAATTATTCGTTTTTTTCTTCATATTTCATATAAAGCTTTGTGAAAATACCACGTTCTCCCAGCCTATATATATACGGCCTACAGCTGGATATATTGAACGTAAGTCTGTTACAAGGTCATTTTTTCCAATAGTTTCAATAGTCATTTTTCTCCTGGTTTTCTCCACATTTCCTCATTTCCTTTACTCATCCCTCTCTCCGCATCTTCTTTGTTACCGCTTGACTTGTTTTCCCTGGTGTTCCTATATGATTACAAAGTGCTTCTTTGCAAACCTCAGTATTTCAGTGGGAAGTGCGGAATTCCGATGCATATTATGCATTGCCTCTTTTGTTTACCTCGCGTTCCTCTTTTCTGCTCTTTTTGATTATGCGAGCCACACATGCACACACACGGCAACATTCACCACACTTGACACATACAGGTAAGTCTCACAGAATGCGCTGTGTGCCTGACCGCGTCCACCTATGCGCATGTATGTGCGCGCCAATGCATCAAGATTCTTTAAGGGTAGGCTGCTCTCCATCTGCCTTTCAAATAGATTATCTCTCTGTCTCCCTATCCCGCGCATACGCAGAGCATCTATACATATTAAACGCGCGCAGACATAACCGCGACTGGCTGTATTGCTGAGACGCGAGGGCAATCCATTTCATTGGAGGATAATTGGATCTGTCTTGGCCGAATAATTATAAACTAAATCACTCTAACTTCAGACCTGCCACACACACTCAAGTGCGTTGTTTGTGTGGGGACATGCCGGTCGTGTATGCCGTATGCTATATTATGTTAGCGCGAGAACATCTTACTCATGTGATGTCAATACTGTGTGCGCGCGTGGTGGAATTTCAATTCGGCGCTCTTGATTATGAGTGGCTGTAGGATGCCTCGCGGAATTACCAAGTCACTCGAGCATCTGAGCCTCACGACGGCTCGTGTACTTGTGTGTTATATATTGTGCGGGAGACAGAGACGTCACATGAGCTCAAAGCATAGCAGAGCTGTAGTTTGATATCTACCTACCCGCCTAACAATTGTATGCTGCAAGAACGTTTTCCTAACGTTCTACTAACAACTTAAGAATAACATTGTTGCCTTACATGATATATAATGTTAAAAATGTTCTACCAACCTTACTGCAAGAACATTTTGGCTAACTTCAAGAGAACTTTTAGAGAATGTAAGCCAACGTTCAGAGAACGTTCCCTGTCAGCAGGTACAGGCTGGTAATTTAGAAGCTTTAAGTTGATTAATAAGATATTCTCCTCACAAACAACACCTAACTTGGTCTGACAGAGCTAATCAACCACAAAATGACTTCTAATAAATCTCTTACACCACATATCTCTCTTTTCAGACTAAATGTGTATTATTGGTCTATTTGCCAACCCCTTTGGGTCTCGGTGGCTGTGAACAACACAAACAGCTGTAATATTATAAGCCTCTGAGCAAAGGTTGAAGTTTTTCATGAGGGTTCTGGACCAATCGCCGTCAGGAGGGCAGGTTCTGCCGGTCGGGGCGGAGTTTTCTTGACTATTTAAAGTGAGGCGGTGCGAAGTGCACGAGAATCCAGTGTACCTTGGAGGAAACGCGCCGGGGAGGTAGCGCCAGAAGGGGAACGCGTTTGTTTGGAGACCTTGCGGGATACATACAGCACAAGCACCGATGGAGCGAAAGGACCATTAGCTATAGTCCTGGGGAAATACGCAGGTATCGATCCGTCCATCACTATACTGGTTCAAGTTGCGTTATTAACTTATTAACAAGAGCCTCGTAGATCCTTTTGTAGGTGTTTGGGCAACTACATTTGGAGATTTTATCTCTCGCACCCGGTTAACTTTATCGGCATGTGAGATGCGTGACTGTGTGGTTAAAAAAGCAGCGCAATGTTCTTTAGCTGTTAGATATTGACTCGCCCTTTTGGCTCTTTGTGCTGGCGCTCACAACGACCGAGTTGTTTACGCATCCAGGTGCGCAAGGTTTCAGTTAACGTTTTCGAGTCGGTGACTATTTAACTATCTCTAACCCTAGTGTGCTGCCTAGCTAGACAGCATTTTTGTGGATTATAAGATCATGCGGCTTTCTAGGTGCATTCGGAGTCAACGTGATTCCCAAAAATGCTGTCTAGGTACGCTTGGTTTTAAGGCAGCTTCGCTTATACTCATATAACCCCTTTATATTGCAGAAGCAGTATTCCATGTCTCTCCATTGCTCTGTTATTGATGGGAAACCAACTGGACCGGATCACCCACCTGAACTACAGCGAGCTACCCACCGGGGATCCATCCGGAATCGAGAAGGACGAATTGCGTGTTGGCGTGGCGTATTTCTTTTCCGATGAGGAGGATGAACTGGACGATAGATCCCAGTCGGATAGCTTTAAAGACAACAACAGCCCAAGCAAAGACGGTCCGGTAGCGTTCAACGAGATCGAATACTCGGCGTTCTGCTGCCAGGAATGTATATACTCCAAACTGCGCGAGAACGAGGATCTGCACGTTTATTCGGTGAAAACTTTATTAACCATGTGCAAACCCGGAGATCTGCTGGAGTTAGTGGCCAACGCGCAACCCCCGCACTGGGCGATATTTGAAGGGGAGGACCAGGTTATACACCTGTACAAAGGGGAGATCCGCAGAGACAGCTTGTTTGAGATCAGCTGCGGTCGGCAGGGCAGGATAGTAAACAGTCGCTACCGGTACCGGCCGCTGCCCGCCGATTTGGTGATGCAGAACGCGAGCGGGCACCTGGGGCTGAGCAGCGGCGAGATTTGCTGGACGAACTCGGAAAGTTTCGCTGCCTGGTGCCGTTTCGGAAAACGGGAGTTTAAAGCGGGCGGGGAGGCGCACTCGGTCGAGCAGCGTTACTTTCTGAAGGTGCACTTGTCTGAGAGCACCGTGCACACGCTGATGTTCCGCAGCCTGGAGGAGATGATACGAGAGAGACGGCGGGTGGACGCCAGTGGAATTCTAAAGGAGCTGTCGTTGGTGAACGGGAAGGAATGAGAGCGATTTCGCAGTCTCGTCGTGGACCGATTGGGACTCTGCATGCCTTACACAAGGGCAGCGTACCTTTATTTCATGACTTTAGGAGGGTTGTGCGTATTTGTGTGAAAACGTGGTACATTTTGGCAAAGACAACGCCCCATCTGGTTCTGATGTGTGGGACCGATGGCCCCACTGAAGTCACCCTGTACCTTTAAAAAGGAAAAAGATAAAAAATAAATAAAAACAAGGTGAGCCCTCATCACAGATCGCCCATGAACGAATACCGCCCGCCTAAATTCGCACCCGAACCCTATACCCTGGTGCGCGCTGCGGCAGATGGCGCGTAAGGAGCCAGGATGCATTTACAATGTCTTTTGCGGAACTCCAGAGCTTTAATAATAAACGCGAGCCGTGGAGCTCCGTTATTGCGCATCTGTCCAGCTGCATTAGTTGCGATTCAACAGTCACTCCACACCTGTACCGGCGGCGACACACGAGCCTTTGTTTTCATTCTGTTATCAACAAACAAACATTCTCTTGTTTTTGGGAGTCCATATTTTTGTATTTCAGTTAGTACGTTTAAAAACTGTTTTTATTTAAATAAACGTAGATTGCCCAATGAAAAACGTTTTGGTCTCTAGCTCTTTTTTATATTTGTTTGCCCTGCGTAAAATCCAAGAGGCGAGCACGTGCCAGAAAAGCCAGTCTCGCGCATTATAATTCATGTATGAACCCAACGCGTTTTTCACAACTATCGACCGTTCCTGTTTTTGATGTAAGGGAATTTGTTTACGCCAGTAGGGAGGTCATTTGTTAGCATTGGTGCATTAGTATGCCTTATGGGCAGTTGTTGATGCATGGAGACATGGTGCTTTTGTTCCTGCCATTGTTGGTGATCATTGGTGCGTTTTTAAATTTGACTCGGCAGACATTTGAAGTAAAGTCGTGACCATTAAGAAGCCCTGCAGTCTGAGGCGTTTCATTTTATATTCCACATATCCAATTTATAACTGCGCTGCTTGTGGTCCAGAAACCATACGTCCAAATGAACTGCAGTCTATTTTGATTATTTTTTTGGCGGCAGGGTTTGCATTAAGTAATGGGAGAGCTGTGTGTGAGTGTCTGTGCGCATAGACGCTCTCCAGCACCAGTAAATATGGTCATGCTCTGTTTGTTTTCCTATTAGAGGCTGTAGACTGCAGCTGGGATCAGTTATGCTTCATGTTCAATGGCGCTTGATTGGACCGCAGGTCCATGTGGCTGGACCCTGTACAGATTCCCTGCTTGCCAACACTAACAAGTAATTGTGAAAATCACTGTGCACCTGAAGCAAGACTGTCCACGGTAGAGGGTTTACCCTTGTGCTTCATTATAACTGCAGGTTGAAGGTGCACTCTACAGCACACTGTAACGACATTGTAACAATATAAGCTGTGTGTGTTTACTGTGGTTCTTCCCCTTAAAGCCGCAATCATTGCTGCCTATTCAAGTGACCGATCAAAAATAACTTTACTAGTAAGTGCAGTCTTAGTTTCTTTGTATTTAGTCTGTTTCACATAGACTTCATCATGTGTCTCTCTTATTATTTGTGTGTGTGCATATCCTTTGGGGACGTAACCATCGAAAAGTTCCTTTTGGGGACATTTGGGATGCCCTCATTTGTACAGTCCTAATTTGTAAAAAAAGGCTTTGTTTCTAAAAAGGCAAAATGTTTTTTATAAGGGTTTGTCTGTCGCAGTATGTGGTATGTCCCCATTAAGATGTGTGTGTAAATGTGTGTTCACCCGTTCTAGGTCAGACATACTCATGAGTCTCCATCACACTCAACATGTTGTGTAAGGAGTGGCCTGTCTGAGCCGTTAATATGAAAAGTGGCTGAAAGACAACAAGTGGAACAGGTTTTCAAAAGCTTGGGAAAGCCTGCACGCTAACTGTCAGATGAGTTCTTTGTTACAGTAACAGGTCTGGTCTTGTTAGTGTGTGTTCTGACACAGTACTGACAAGTTCTGTTGAGAAATAACCGACGTTAACACAAATTCATCCTCTTGGTCAGTAACACGTCATCGCCATTGTTGTTCCAGTCCGATTTCACCACAGTATTTCTCAAATGTAACAAATCTCCCTAACTTGTCAAATAATTTGTGATTATGTCCTTGTATTGGTGAACAGAAAGCGTTTTGTCGCACATTATCTGCTAACAAAGAGGAGCACGGTACTGCTGTGGGTTTAAAGTACAATCTGTCACCTGTACTGATTCCCCTTCATGAAGATATTTAGGACAGTAGGGCAGCGGGCTATATGTGGAGAACGAGGACAGAAATGAAAGCGCGATGGGAAATGTAACCGTGCATGAGCTGAGGATATCACGAGTCTGTCTCTCACCGATACGCCATATGTGCGCCTCCCCGCGTCTCTGTATATGTGTGTTTCTGTCACACTTCGTAACCTGTTACTGAGGAAACGTGAGCCAGGCGTAGATTGTGCCTGCTGAATACTGTTTTACTTGAAGCCTGGGGAGAGACTGAATGGATATCCAACCTCTTTAACAGAGAGCTTGTTGTTTTTTGTGTTTGTGTGATTAAACCACTAAAAATAACACATTTGCTTCTGCTGTGGGAGAATTATACGTAGCATCTGCACGCCACAGAAATCCTGCCTCCCTTCAGCTTTGGTCGGATGTTCATTTAAGCCAGCAGGCTAGCTGGTATTCCAGCCTGAGGAGAAGGAATTTAACAGACAAGGCTCCTTTGTGCTTGTTTTTCATGTTGTCAATTAGATTCATAGCGATGGAAAAGAATTTACGCTAGCCCTTTTCACACAGTAATCCTGGTAAATTACAGTAACTTTACTGCTAACACAGGTGTGCCATCCACACAAGCAACAGCTTTCTGTCTTTTAACCAGTAAGATACCGTTTACTTGCTAAGATGCCAAGTACCAAAATTCTGGGATATTCAATGTTTACATTAACCGCGAGGGCGCTTTAAACAGACGCACCACCGTCAGCGTTGTGTTTGAAAACATGACAGCGTTTCCGAACGAATACGATCTGTTTTTGATGTTGTCATAGCGTATTCACGCAGTTGCTTTGAACCCAACAACCGTATTAGACAGACAGCTCTGTTTTGACTTCTGCAAACAGCTTAAGTAAACGCCATCCGTGTCAGAATGCTACGATTGGACCAAAACAAACTCTTACATCAGCAATGTTAAAACTCCTAATGGCAATTTACCAGTAAGACTGCATTTGTAAAAAGGTGCTAATGCTAACCACATATTGTGGAAAGCAAGTGTTTTTCTGCATAGCTACCGCTAACAAAAAAGTATGATGGTAATAACAGGTTTAGACAATGTCATGATATTTTACATTTATTTTTTGTGTAACTTGGATTACCAAGAACGTAAATACAGTAATACGTGAGTACTGGAATCATTTAGTATTACTATTTAAAACCATGGTAGTGCCATAGTACATTGTTGTTAGGCGTTTCTGGTTGCTAAGCAATAATTATGATCCTTTGTTTTTTATGGCATGTTCGTGATGATTTAGTGCCGCTGAAGGTTCAGTGAGATGTACTGTAACAGTACATGAACCGGTCCGATCCACTGTGTGCAGGGGATTCTTGAAGAGCAGATTAGACTCCTGGTCATATCGCATTATTGGGCTCTTTTCATAATGCCACAGTGTAATCTGTCACGTTGCACAATTCAGCAAATTGCACTTCACAGTTTTGAGTGAAAGGCCGCTGCAGGCTGTATAACGGAGCTGTCTGATAAAAATTCAAACGGAGTTCCAGAAACCGTCTACAATGACTCAACAAAATCGACATGTAGCGTGCCAGGCAAGCAGCCAGCTAAGACATGCATTTTAAACCCAGAAAACGTTGTTTTGTCCTATCGATCATCGCGTCAGAGTGCGCGCGGACCTGTTTCGAATGAATAGAGGCTCGTTGACTATGAAACCAGACCCACTAGGAGATGTTATGGCATCTGTAGAACAATGAGCTAGGTTGTTTACACAACCCACAACAGCCTCATTATGGTAATGCGTTGTGTTTGTAAGGTTCTTGTCTGATCCCTGCATGCACCCTACAGTCTCCCCGGTTAGCCAAAGACCCGCTTTCATATTTACCTCAGTGCTACTGGGCTAACACCAGCTAACACTGGGCCACGCCAAAGTTCTCGCTCTGTACCCAATTACTGAAGAACTGTTTGCTCTTCTTCCTGTTTCCCTCTGAACCGTGTGGTGAGCCAGGCAGCGGCGGCAGGGGAAAAACAACCTGCCTCATGAAAGATGACTGATTTCCTTGAAAAAATGGAGCAATCCCTCACAAATCTCTGTAAGGTCTGGATCAGAGGAGGCCTGTTTTTTGTGATGTAATCGCAGACTGATCTGTGTAGTTGTAGCAGGAGAAAGCGAGGTTGAGGTGAAGGATTTCACAGCTGCTGCTGAGGTTTGGAGGTGGTGGAGAGAGGGTTCGTGTGAGGCTGCAGCAGAGAGCAAAGGGTTCTGGGATGCAGACCTGTAGGAAAGACAAATCACAAATAAGATCTCTTTATGACATCATTTTTTTCTTCTGGACTGCAGTGAGATTACATGGAGATGAAAACAAGAGTGTCTCATATATTTCTGCTGAGACAAAGACTCCAATCATCTCACATCCCTCCTTTAAAAGCTGTAAATTTCGCCATCTCTGTTTGAAACATAAAATTGCAGGTTACTTTACATACTTTTTATATTTAAAATGAAGCCAGACTGGCATTTCCTGGGAAAACGGACCTGACAGCTCAGATTATATATTATTACTATAAACTTACCATTGCAAATTGAGGTAAGGAGTTGATGTTGAACACTTGTCTGTCATGCACTTTGCACAATAACTGATTTTAATTTTTAACCCAAAAAAGTTATGGATTGCAGTTTTGCAGTTGTAGAAGACATTTTCATAACGAGTTATCTGGGTTAAGCTATGCACATTCATTTTATAGCTCTGTACTTTGTCTGTATTTCAGCAATTATCTCATTTGTTTGCATTTTTAAGTCCTCTGTAGAATTCTAGGAGAAACATTTGTGACAAAATTCAAACCTATATGAAACATAACTGAGCATAAAGGATGTGTCACAATGCATGACTAATCGTCTAGCTTAACAACAACCATTATCCAACCATTATTAGACATTTTGACAACAGTAAACCTGTTGGAAAAGTTATCTTTAAATTTATCTCTTTTAAAAAACAAAATTCAGTTATTGAGCAGGTATGTTACAGATCATTGCTCAGCACGATCTCCTCACCCCAATTCACAAAGGTATGCTTATATTAATGATTTATAATTTGAGCTGTCGGGTCTGATTTCTCGATTAATGTCAGTTTGGCTTCATTTGACTTTAACATATGTAATAAAAAGTGTGTCACGTAACCTGCAATTTATGTTTCAAACAGAGATGGCGATAGAGTTACAGATTGCAGTTTTAAATCACCTACCTTTTAGATGTGGCATCACGTCTGGCACTGTGTTTAGCTGTCCTGTCACAAATGTTGTTTTAAAGATCTGTTAGATTGTAAAGTTTAAGTAACAAACAGTCAAACTTTTGAAAGCCTGTCTCGAGACCCCTGCATTCGTTTCTGTTCTGTAACATTATTTAACTGTTTCCACAAGGCAAGAATTCCAACTTAAATATCTCTTAAAAAATGTCCAAAGTGGGTCATGTGAACCTTAAACCAGCCCAATTATGCATGACTTTCTTAACTGACTAGTCACTCAGGCAACTCATCATCCACTAGTCAATTTTGTAACGTGTAGTTTTGCATAACGCCGTCGAGAGCTCAATTAAATCTCCTGAGCTATGAAAGAGCACCATGTGAGCATTTAAATTTTCTCTGGGGAGCGCATCAGTTATCTACATATTTAGCATAACACCTCGACTAATTTTATACAGCTTTAAATGGTGTTGTCGCTCTGAAATGTGGGCACAACAAATCAAGAGGAAACTTAATTTAGCAGTTTGGGCACCTGCACACAGACACACACAGTCGGGCCCATAACTTTCCATTTCTCCTCTCATATTTCATCTGCTCTCCCCGTCTCTGAGCTAATGAGAGTCTGAGATACAGGATTAGATACACTGCTTGAGGTGCACTCTCTCTGTTGGCCTGTATTATACACTGTGCCATACCTTTGTTTTGCATCTACTATCTTGCTCCCTCCTTCTCACATTTCTTCCCAGAGTTTGTTAAATTTCACACATCGGCACATAAGTTCTTTTTCTGTTTATTAGCATTGCAACATTAGCATTTTATTGCTTTGTCATCACTCATAATTAGAAATTCCTAAAGATGTTCGATTTGAATATCCACTTTGTCTCGGATCCACTCCTAAAAATTTCTTTGCAGTTATAAAAATAGACATGCTGACATATAAACACAACACGGCAAAAGTATGGAGCTATAAAATTCACGTGGATAGCACAGCTCAGATAATTACGCGGCTAACAGGAAATGTTTTTAGAAAGCTGGCTAACATTCTCCAAGAACGTTTCCTCAATGTTATCAAAAACATTCTTTCAGTAGAACAGAATGTTTTGTTTTTACATGATATATCATACATCAAAAACATTATCCTATAATATTCAAACTAACGCTTTTAATGTTTTGGTTACTTAATGGAAATTTTCATACCACCAAAAATTGTTAGCTAAGTCGGTCTTGGAAGAATTTCATGAGGAAAGTTAGAGATACTAAAATTTACAGATGCTGAAATGCTACTGAAATACACTTTGGTATCTTGGCAACACAGTTTGAAACATGAAGATCTCTTCTGTAGAGGAGACATATACAGTTTTGAGAAATATCTGAGAAACGGTGACCCAGGCAAAGGTTAACAATTGAGATATTAACAAGACCTCATTCATGACTTATCTTTCCTATGGCTATGTACATATTTGGCCCCGCCCCCTGACTGTGTTTGGTTTTCTCTTCTTTTGTATGTTTTATTTCTCGCGCACACGCACCCTCAGGCTTGTTCTTTACTGCTAAAGCTAACCACACACTCTAGTGCTGTGATTTAACACATACGTCACGCCTGCCATCTAACGCACAAACATCCACTCAGCAAAGCACATTTGTCTGCTTCTCATTTTCCTTCTTTTTCTCTCCTCCCGTCGCTGTCTTTAACTTCTCGCACCTTGTCACATGCTCCTCTCAATCTTTCTCTCCTTCATTCAATCTCCTCCTCCATTCTCCTCCACCTCCTCCCTGGTTAAGCACAGCATTTATTTCTCAGCTTGACCCTCCCTTTGCCACGAGAACGTTCCTCCCTGCATTTCATCAGTCACTCCTCTATAACAGAAATCACACCTCAGCGCCTTAGGTGGCTCCTCCTTCTGTTCTTCTCAAAGCACAATCACCAACGCCAATGTCACAGAGACGATGTCATGATGATGTCAGAGCTTGATTAAAGATGGTCAGAGAGAGGGAGATGAGTACGTACATTAATTAAAGCAACAAGAGAGGCAGAGGGGGACAGAAAATTAGGCATGTATTGTTAAAGACAGCTGAACTTAAAACCTTGGCTTGTTTTTCTCAAGAAACAAAAACATTATGTCATTTTAGTCTGTTATGTTATGTTGGCGAAACTGATTTTCCAGCCCTGAAACAACACTCCTGACAGCCAATGAGATTTCCCAGCTAGCAGGGAACGTTCATAGAACATCGGTTAACATTCTCTAAAGGCTCTTTCAAAGTTATCAAAACGTTCTAGAAGTAGTGTTAGTAGAACTTTTTGAATGTTATATATCATATACATCAAAAACTTCACTCTTAATTTGTTACTGAGGCGTTTTAAAAATGTTACAGAATTTGAAAAATGTAAAAAAATAACTCTTATAACCAAACAATGTCTAAAAAACCTGGACATTGAAAGCAACATTTTTAACACTTTTGTTACTTTTGAAACATTAAGGAAATGTTCCTACAACCTATAACTGTTAGATGGGTTTAGGGTTGGGTTTAGTGCTGATGTCAGGTTTAAGTTTATAACTGGTTTAGGGGCTTGTGCATGATCTTATCAACCTATTATTTCCTTCTAGTTTAAGTGGTGGGTTATGGTTTGTCAGGGGGGGATTGGGTTAGAATTTAATGTCTTTAGTAGGATTATTTTTCCAGGACCAACAAAAGCAGAACCAAACCTTACTCAGCAAAACAGGCTGTTGTTCAGGAGTGAGTCACTGTAGTTCTGTGCTTATGATGAACTGATAGGTCAATAAACAGGATGCACATAAAGGTGTGAGAACAAGGCAGGAAATGATGAACACTAGGGAGGGAGAAAGTGAGAGACAGTTGAAGGGCATCTGCGAGTACAGTGTGTTCTGTAAGAAAAAAACACCGTTCTGTCTATTAAAAACGCACAAATCCAACAATATAGGAAATCACAGACCGAATAGACTGAATTACGTGTGGACGATGGCTATATAGAAAAATTCACAATTTTGTAAACGCACAAACAACCAGACATTTACTTGCTAAGAAACCAAAACAGTGCCTTACAATACTGTTAATACATCTGTTTGCTCTGCTATCCTAACTTAACTGTGCAAAATTATATTGTTGCGTTTTATTGTTACTTGCATTACGTTTGTATTTTTCCAAGCTGTCTGCAGCCGCATCAGAACCGACCGACAACCCATTTGTGGATCGTGACCCACCAGCTGTGAATCACTGCTGTAAGCAATCGCAGCGTTTTAAACGAAATTGCCATTTCGCAAAGAGAACAAAAGAGGTGTAACATGGCTGGAGGTCTTCGGATGCCCTGGCTTGTGATGAGGTTTTTGTCAGATTGCCTCCATTATTACAGTGTTCTGGATTGCCATGAGCGGAACGTTTAGATGCCTCCCACTTTAAGCAAGAGGTGATTCCATAATATTGGATCTGGTACTAAGTGTATATGAACTGTTCTGTGGTTTGTTATCAAAGGAAGCAGCAGGAAGTCTGACGACACAGCTGCTGGAGGAATGTATCCTGTTATGTAACCAAGAGCCTTGCATTGAATTATACATGATCGTAAGACTGAAACCTACACGGGACAGAACCTGAGTGCACCTGGACACGCAGACAGTCGCATACACACGCTCTCAAACGTAAGCAAATGCTGTATGTCACGGCAAACCTGTCTGATGGTATTCTGGGCATCTGTCAACTACCAACCATTAGCGCAAAAAACTATAATAATTCAGTATTAAATCAGTTATTGATGGATACTGATTTAAAATTAAATCAAATAAAAAATATCAAATAATAGTCAATAAATCTATATCAACTAGATATCAAAAAACAGTTATCAAATAAACTATTATTATTATTATTTGTAGAAACTATAAAGAAACTAAAAACTTTATGGACTGCATATAAAAGGTGGGAGGATATGATGTGTACAGTGTTAATGGGTCACAAATTATTGTTAATCCTGGATGGTTTTAAAAGAAAAGTGATCAACACTGAAACACCTCAATATCTAGACACACCAAAACAGCCACATTTGAAAGCGTTTCCTCATGAAATGATGATCACATAATAAAGAGTGTTGTAACGTGGCATACATCCAATTTTGTGGTGGCTTCTGCATTTTTAAAAGCCAATTTAGGTAGATTCACCACAGAGGTTGTGTGATGCGGTGCGGCCTCAGCACGGCGTGTCAGATCGTGTTAGCCAGCTCCAGGACTCTCACAGGCAGTTACGTCCAGCACTAATTTTGTTACTTGATTTAAATAGTTCCTTTAGCGAATCAGTTACAGAAATGGTTCTTCTTACCTTTTTATAGTCTGAGGAACCTTCCTACACTACAAAGAACCGTTTGTGAAACAGAAAGATGTAAAGGAAGAACCGCAAGGCCAAAAATGGTTCTTCTATGGCATCAGGAAGCACCTTTTTTAAAGAGCAAAAAAATCAAAAACAGTTTGCAGAACTGAAACACAAAAATAAAACCATCAGACAACATTCAGTCCTGGTTGTCAAGTCATTTTTACACGAGATAAGGCGCAACAGTGTTTTTGAGAATACTGAGTGACTTACAACATGGTTAGCCACAATGTCCAGAGAGAGAGAGAGAGAGAGAGGGAGAGAGAGAGAGAGAGAGAGAGAGAGAGGGAGAGAGAGATTCAGGCACTACAAGATGAATCCAAAATAGAACCCTTACAGTCTGTAAGCAATTGGCTATATATAGACACAACAGAGCTACATCTAAATAATGCTCTCTGAAGCTCTGCTTTGTGGTTTTGTGGCCTTCTGTGAACCGCATGAACTGTCTTTCATTTTTCCATTCGTTAAAAAATAGCCTGATATATCCATGAACTAAATTTTAAACCAAACCTTAACCATGTGGTTTAAGAATCCCCTATCACCGACTGTGTAAACAGACCCCTTATATGTCACCTAAAACATTTTCTATGCATTACATTAACAATCACATTGTGTGATTGTTATGTACAGTATGTACAGTTTTAGGATTACCGTTGTGCGCAGATCAGTATTCACACAGTGTCGTGTCATAGACATTATCAGTCCTACACAACTGTGAGTGTCTGTGTTGTTTCGGTCTCAGACACAGCTTGTGTTTTAAGAGCAAAAAGACAAAAACCCCGAATCAAATCATTCTCTTTGAGCACGCACTCATCTTTCATCACTGCCTTCTGGATATACAGAACACACGAGTTTACACTGTACACAAACACACACAGTCGTGGTCTCCGTCTCATAAACATATCCAAGCACCTTGACACATTACACCGAGCGTATTGAATTTCCTGCGATAAAGACAAGCGCATCACCATAGCAACGACACAGTACCTCTCCCCTCCATGCTGCCTGTTTTAAAAGACGAGAGGATGGAAGACGACAAGTGTTGAAGACAGTTTGAAAGCCGGTCTGTGCATCGTTTTTCTTCCTGTTGCTACCAGGCGGGTTCGGTTGATTAGAAATTAGGGTACGTGTACCTCACGTACACAAAAGCTACTAAAATATCTTGTACCATGTGAAGCAAGAGCTGCACTGAAGGTTTCCTGCATGCGCACACACGCATACTGAGTTTAGATGAATGAATTTAAGGGTGTATTTTAATTGCTTTACAATGCTGCTGACCAATCCTGCCTTAACGCTCGCTGTTCACTGCCTCGTCAGACAAGCTTTTCCTCTTTTATAATGCATGTGTAGGAAAGCACTGCGAGCTTAAATAGTTAAAACACCTTTTCATCACATCCACATTGAAATGAATGTTGACATCTTAATGTTAATTTATGGATAAACTCGGCTCATTGTACAGGCGACTGTAATAAGTGCTCACAGTACCATGGTGAATGTGCTGTATAATATTAAGTACGGTTCTGTTCACTTACACTAATGCTATCAGTTCTAATCGGCATTTATGAAGATTTTCTTCCAGTCGACCGTGATAAGGATTTTAGTCAAGTATTTAGTCATGTTACTGCATAATTTAACAATTTTCGCGAAAAAACCAAGCAGATAAAAATGCTTTGCAATATCACCCTTTTTTTCGGCCCACATAGAAATGAGTAAAGCCATTTTAATACTAATTTCTATCACTTTATAAGCACAATATACCAAAAATCACAACATTTATGAAACTCTCCAGGTCTTTCCTATAGGAAATATTTGAAAGATATTATATTCGAAAGAGCAACAGTAACCAAAGTAGGCGGAGCTTACTGAGTTTAGAGGCGGAGAAAGAGGGGTTTTGTCATGGCCCATCATGGATATCAAATATTCCACACGTTCCTCATCAAAGCACACAGATGGCAAATATCATACACACCAGGATATAACAGAAACACACAGCTCAGCTCATCACTGTCAAGAGTTTATCTAATGAAAGTAGACAGATACAGTATAAAGAGGTGGAGACAGACATATGTCATGAAGCTCAACATGAAGCGGTAGGAACAGAAATTTCTGTGAGGTTTAAGGGTAGACATAATAATTTCTGTGAGGTTTAAGGGTAGACATAATCATTTCTGTGAGGTGATTCAATCATTTCTGAAAACTATTGCACGTGAGGTCAACCCGCAAACATGGAATGTTATCAGAATGTTGGCTAACATTCTCTAAAGGTTCTCTTATGAGAAAATGTACTTGCAGTTCTTGTTAGTAGAACCTTTTTTAAAGTTATATATTAAATATGCCAAAAACGTTATTCTTAAGTTGCTAGTGGAATGTTTTAAAAACTTTACAGAAAATGTTTGAATAGCATTCGTAAAACCGAGAAATAACATTAATACAACATCTGGGAAAAAAGAACGTTTTTAACGTTTTTGTTACTTAATGGAAACGTTAGGGAAACATTCTTGCTTCTTAAGGCTCTTTGTAAAAAATTTATATTGTATTATTAGTTGCTTCAGAATGACTACTGAAGCAGCTGCACACCATATGTGGCAGAGAAACATCCAATCAAAGCATTTGTGTTTGTTTGTACGAGAGAACAATGGTTCACTACAGGTTGCCCGGCTGCCCGGAGACTGCTGTAAAATCTTTGGGTTTTGTATATTGCACCTTCTCTCTCTCTCTCTCTCTCTCTCTCTGCACACAAACAGCTCACTTAAGCATTGATTACATCTCATTCTGTTTCTTTAAAGCAGCTCATTTACAACCATAATTAACACTCTCAAAGGGGACACTAAGATAAAACATCTGCTGTATACACGGCCAGACAAGTAAAGGACCAATTCATCTCCTATGAGCTGTCAGTCTGTCAGTAACATCCTGCAAACCCAGCCGCTCTATAGCTGTAATAACCCAGAAGGCTGATCCTGGTCTGTTGCTTGTACCACAGACGGCTCAGAAAGGAATTATTACTCCAGTATCTCAGTACACATCACGGCTGTTGCAAATACAAGGTAAATACTTTTGGAAACAGCTGGCTTACACAGAGCGCACTCGCCTCGGTAGCATTTAAATTGTTGGCTTTTAAGCGGCCAGTCATTAGGGCATAGTACAGTGAGCTGACTGTAATAAAGAACACATAATAGGTGTAATGAAGAAAAGAGAGGCAGAGATGATTGTGAGAGAGTGTGTATATATATATATACACACACACACACTCTCTCTCACAATATATACACTCTATATACACCACTAAAATGATGATGATACCATTTGCTGTGGAACATTGGCTAACGTTCTCTACACGCTCTCTCAAAGTTATAAAAAAGTTTGTTTGTTTTCTTAATGTTACATATATTCTATATCAATACATTATTCTTAAGTTGTTAGTGGACTGTTTTAAAAATGTTTAAAAAAAATTAATAGAATTTTAAAACGTTTGGATAATGATCTTATAACTAAGCAGTAATGTTAATACAATGTCAAAAAACTGTATATTTTGAATATTCCTAAAACTTTCAA
>JAZGTJ010001828.1:0-49339 GCA_036877575.1 Botia almorhae
AAAATCACCAGCAGGTGGCGGTAGAGACAGCAGCGTCTCAGCTCCGCGGCTAAAGGCTGGAGTTTGTTTAGGTGACCTAGTTAGCTAAGCAGTTTTGATAAATATATATTCTGCTTATCAGCAGTAAGGATGGTGCAGTGCTAGCGGACAGCAAAAATGCAAAAGTGAAGAACGAAAGGGTGAAAGTGTAAACTTTAAATTTATATTTATATTCCTAAATGCAACTAAAATGGCCTGAAAAGTAAAGGGTATGTGTTTGTTTAAATTCTGCATAAGTCTACAGGTATATTCCATGTGGGTCTGAGTCAATTTAATCCAAGACTGTATGCGTCCCTATGGATCATGTTATGGAAAGTCTGAGGCAGTCAGAGGTCTTCATTGTTTTGAGCTGGAGCTCATGAGTGGCCCAAGTCATTAATGGGAGTCAACATTAAAAAACAGAGCATGACGGGCATGCAAGGAGTTCCCTTGTTAGGCAAGGGATTGCGTGATGTTTACTGAACCGCAGTCAACAAAATAAGTGGCACAGGAAGGTTTGTCTGTTGCCATAGCAACAAATTAGCTATGCTCTCCATTTCTGTGCCTTTAGGGTAATTCAATTAGTTTTTTGTGTGTTTACTCTAAAGCGCGTGCAGTCACCTGAGAGATTGAGAAATGGACGAGAGAGAGAGAGGGACAGAGAGAGGGAGAAAGAGAAGCAAAGATAAAGACAGAAATTATGACGACACACAGAACAAAGACAAAAGGGATGAAAACAATTTGAAAACAGAAACATTAGGTAAAACTGCAGATTACAATCTCATTTTGGAACCATTCACTATTACAATACACAAATTCACCTTTTAAAGCTTACTATTCAACAAAGGCCTTTGGTTATTTGAAAGATTTACTTTCAAATATGCTCATAATGTCTGATAAATCCAAAATGCTTTCTGTTGTTAAGGTAACCACCACTGAAACAGTATGTTTGTGGGCATTATCATTCGGGAGAATAAGAACATCAGGGAGGCAAAAGTGATTGTATAACAAAGTGCAGTTGGTCCAATAAAATGGCCTATATTTGAACTGTGCCTGATTAGTGCTACAGAATCTCCCAGCATGTCTTTCCCATATCATTACAGCCACATCTACCAGTCAGTCACAGGCTGTTGGCATCTTTAGGAACTTTTCTTTTGGAGTTGTTACATTTTACTGTAGGTTATGGTTACATCATATTGTTCAATCATAGCAATTTGTTACTTCTTGACAACACAACTTCACACAAACTTGTAATTGCAAATAAACATAATACACTCTCTTTTGCAGCTGCATTTATAATTGTGCTTACTTCAGCAGTGTCCTAAATACAATAAAGTGACAAACGGCAAGAAACAGCACACACACATACCTGTTTATGTATCTATATAAACGCACATATATATGTACAATCAGCATCAACACCAAGGACCAGAACTATTCATTTTATACATACTACAGTACACTTAAACTTCTTTTGCCCTATTGCAGAAGCTCAAAGCATCATACAGGCTTGAGGCTGCCAAGGGAGCGTGTGAAAAGATCTCTCAAGTGTTGTTCTGATGGCACGGTGATTTCAAACTTGTGGAAATTAAACACCACAGGAAAGCTCTGCATCATTTACCAGCATGTAACTACTCTTTTTTCACCAGATGTGTTCGTCACACTTACACACACATTGAATGGTTTGAGTGACATGCATTTCCTACAGCAGAGTTGAATGGCAGCGAGCCTTTGATCACATCTGCACAGGAGAGAATGGACAAGACTCCCTCCGAGAGTCCGTCTTTCAGCTGTGGCTGTTCTCTGTTTCTGCCTATCTGTGAAATGAGGGATCAACTCCAGAGACACGTTGTCAAGGAGACACATGAAAGGCTCTTTACATACGCATTGCGCACACCCACGCACACATATGTGCATCACACAGGTCTCCCACACAAGACTCTCAGCATGCATGCAACATAAATGACTTTTAAAGAAACAGTTCGCTCCGAAATGTTAAAATTACTTTTTAGTCAAAATTCTGTCATTATTTACTCACCTTCATATTGCTTCAGACCTGTGTGATTTTATTTTTCTTATGGAACACAAAAAGAGAAATCTGAATAATAGCCACTGTTTTCTGTATAATGGAAGTAAATGGGAACTGAGGCTGTTAGACTCAAAAATTACAAAATAGGACCTAGAAAGTAGCCCATATGATTTGTAAGCAATACTCCTATCATTTTCAGGGCAGTACATTCTTCAACATCTCTCCTTTTATGCTAAAACAATATCAAAGTAAGTAAATGATGACAGAATTTTTTGGGATTAATAACCTTTAATACAGTATCTATCTCTTTGTCTTTCTTGGTCAAGTACACATTTTCTATCTTCCTTACCTTTCTCTATCATTTCTGTAATCATGTGGAACATTCTTCCCCTGGCCCTGTATCACTGTTATCTGGCTTTGAACACTAACAACCCAACAATGACTCATTATCTGGTTGAACAAACAGGTTGGCATGTGGCAGATTGGCATGTGGAGAGCAGTGCTACAGTCATACCCAACATGCTCAGCAACATTATAGCGGAGCATTAACCCCATATGATGCTCTGAGGAGAGAGCAATAGTGGCAGATTAACTTCATGTGCTTTTAACTGTAGTGCCTGCAGCAAAATGTGATGGCCGAACACTGGACACCAGCTCGGCTGAATCTGTGAGACCACAACACTTCAGTCAGTGATTGGCTCTTAGTTTGTGTGAGTGTGGAGCATTTCCTAACGTGTGTGTAAGTACATAGTATATTCCTGAATGCTCTCTCCACTAGAGAGAGCTCATTTCCTCTTTCTGATAATTGAATACCGTGGGAGGAAGAGAGAGAGGGCTAAGTCTAATGTAACCAATCAGAAACGTCCTCTTACTCAATTTATCCCCATCGTTTTATCTTTCTGCAAAGTCTGAGGTTGTAACTATTAATGAGAGTGAGGCAGGTATCTTATTTTGGCCTAGTCAGAGTATAAATGAGCACAGAGTATCTAAGTGAGCACAAAACATTCACCTCTATTGTTTTTATAAAATACATTGAAATTACTAAATCCTGACCCTAATCCAGAGTTTGCCTTTTATCTTGATGAAAGTCATAAAGTTATGTGCCGAAATAAACCTCCAGAAATAAGGAACTCTACTCTCCTCAGAGACAGAGTTTCTAATCCCATCAAAAAGCAACATAAGATGCACACAATTGCAGACGTGAGCTGGTGTTCAGTTTCCACTTGAAATCAATTTCACATGCCTGCTAGTCCTCAGCACAATCAACGGTGCCTGATGTTTTGCCCGAGCATCTCTCAGTGTGCCGCAATCCCTCCATTCACAAGAGCTCCCAAATCTGCCACTATGTAGAGTGTGCTTCCATGAGAGGATGAGAGTCTATATGTATGTGTGATGGATTACACTGAAGCAAAGCAGAGCTAAGCTGCTCTACTACTTGATAATCTTACAGGAGTGTGTATACACACTCTCATAGGACACGTTAATGTGCTGACAAATACAGAATATACATACACACGCTTAACAGAGGCAGCACAACAACAAAACACACATCCAGAGAAGAGGCAGAGGACAATTTTACCCATGTAATCCACAATAACACCCCAATGAGATTTACACGAGCTAAACTGCAAGTACACACACCTGCAGAGACACTCTGAACAGATTACACAATCAATACTAAACAAATACATCACAAAAGAACAGAGGAGAGACAGAGTGAAGTACAGTGTATAAGATCAATTTCTGTTAATATGAGACAGATAATCTAAACCAAAAAAGTTCCAAACTCAGTCAAATGAGCACAGAATTTACAGAAACGTTTCACTTAAAAATGGAAACTCTCTCGTCACTTATTAACCCTGTGTGATTTTTCTTTGCAGAAGTATTTCTTTAAGTGGCTGAGTGACAGAAATAGAACTCAAAGGTAAATATAGCTGCAAGCAGCGATGGCGGGCCCAAGCACTCCAGGTCCATCGCCACCCTGTGTCTTTAGGGAAACAATGCATGATGGGTAAATAAATGTAACCGGTTTAAAAGAATGCACCAAGTTTGGTTACTGTAGGTGAAAGTTACCCACCACTTTAGTCAAAAGTCAGAGCTACAGAGGCCCCGTTCCACATCCAAGTCATATATTCTGTCCTAAAGAAAACATTAGGGCCCTTTGCAGGTGCCTGGGCTCTAAATACAAACACAGTTATGTTTTCTTATATTAGATTGCTTTTATTGATGAACTTAACATTTTTAAATAAACTTCTGGCCAAATTGTTATGCTAATAACATAATTAGTAATTTATTTTTTACATTTTGAAGCAGGAAAAAGCACTCTCTCTTTCAGGCATATTGTTTGCCAACTACACCAATGCAGGTGATAACACTTTTATCTGAGTGTTGCCACGGGCCTAACCAAACAATACATAACAAACACCTTTTCAACTGTGTGCTCATGAAAACAATGTCTTTACACATATGGAATACACACAGCTGGTGGCTGTACCGTTGTGAGAGCTTTCTGCTTCTGTGCTCCTCCACACAGTCCACTTTTACAGAAAAGAACTCCACACAGCTTAACAGTGCTTATCACACAGCCATATGGTAACACAATCCCATCATCACAACTGTACCGATGAGAAGACCGACCTCTGCACCCGTCTTACAGCTGCATCACACAGAACCTGCAAATACAGAACATCGGAGCGCAGAGACTGAACCTCCAATGAACATACGCAATTAGCACCAAAGCACAGCATGAGGTCCTGTTTAAAGCTTTTTACACAGTGTGATCATGCTGCTGTCTTTATGTACCTGAGAGACTGTAGCTATGGGAGGGCTCTTTACATTGTGGCAAAAAGAGACTATTGCAATTGTGATTGGTGTGGCTTAATTTTACTCTGCTGTGGCTCAGTGGTGCCAGCCGAACAGACACACAGTATAAAGGTCTGGTGTCAGGACACTGACGTGATCTATAACAACAAGGCAGACTCATGTGCTGCGCACAGCAAATTTAGAACCAAAGCATTAGTTACAGCGCCTCTAAAAGCATTTGCACACTTAAGATTAATTAATCTCTAATTAAGATTAAGATTAAGGCAGATTAATGCATTAAAAACAACAAAACATCTGCTAAGTGGCATCTGCTAAGAAATGAGTTTAGACCTTTTCCTAGAATTCCCCTCAGGTTCACAAAGGTTCTCTAGCAGAGGTTCTCCACAGGTGTAGTTTATCACATTAGTGGACATGCTCCACTAATTTTGAAATCAGAAAATGTCTAAATACATGGTAGTGCTTTGGCCTAAATTCGTTGGCAGTTTCATCATTTCATAATCTGAAACAAACTGCATATGACATTCTTAAATATTTAAATTTATTTTTTTTTGAGTCTCTGTATATTTCCATTTCAATTCTGTTCCAGAATCTGCAGTTGACACAGGAAACAGAACACTGGTCAGGTCTAAATCTTAAATGTTAATGTTGTGCTTTCATCTCCCTTTGATGGTTTTTCATTAGACCCTGCAAGATAAACAGAATGATGTCACTTCCTGTGAGTGCACTCTTTAGCAGTGCTGTAATCATTCATTCACTGCAGATTAAACTTTTAGATACTGCTAAGGTCAAATTGATGGTGAAAAATGAGTGGGCTGCTTCAGCCCCCTCACACGGACCACCTCTTCTGTTAACAGAATGAAACTTGATAGCAGGAGAATGACCCAGCAGAATTAAACATTGAAAGAAATTATATAAATAAATATAGCCTGGTCTAGACCACAATGCAAGTCCTGTGGACATTGCTTTGGTGTTATCTGAGAGCTGCATCAATATAAAAAACCTTGTATTATTGAAGCTGATCAAATTTTTCATGCTACATTTTGACCTCTGTTGTTTTTTAACATGATCTATGATGTGGGCTGTGAAGCCAGATACCGCTGATAATTTATGGTGAGTAATCAGTACTCAAACAGCAACGTTGCCTTTTGGCGAACCAGGTATTAATGGAAGCATAAAGCAGCAACATTTCTCAGAATTTTAGTTTGGTATCTTACACAGGCTCCCTTCTCTTTGACCCTGTTTTTAAAGGAAATGATGTCTAAAATAACCTTCATGAACCTGTATGTTTTACCCTAACAAAGCGTGCACTTAGTAACCAGGCAGCTGGTTTTACGCGAAGACCGAGTTTGTAATGCAATTAGTGTAATGGGAAACCTCATTTGACTCATTCGCGTCTTTTGCATGGAGTGTCCCACCTCTGACCTCAAAGCTGTCTTATGTTTTGCACGCCCGCACTGAGGTCATCGGGTCACCTTTCACATGCAGCAACAAATCTCTTGCCTCTTGGAACTTGTTTGGAGGTATAATATAACATATAATTGGTTTTCTAAGAACGAGCTGCAGTCAAAAACCATCTGGTTAAGGATTCATGTTACATGTAACTAAAGATTTTTTATCTAGTGTGATGACATGTTATCCTTGTAATAAACCAAACCAAAGGTTTGAATTTATGACTTGATTAAATTTATACTAATACTGTGTTTTAGTCTGAACTTTTGGCCCAATCAGTCCTATGACACAAAACCTCCACCACCTTAGAACACCTGTTTGGACTGAGATGAAGCTTGCATCAGTTAGAAGACTCAGACTGTGCTGCTAAGCCCCTAATAGCCATTCACGGTAAGATGTTGTTTGGTGAAGGATAAAAGTATGCATGTATTAAGAATACATGTGTGCATTGGTGGATTCTGGAGTACAAAGACACATATTTTGTCTTGTAATTTTAAAGCACTTAAAGTGTTAGCCAGGCTCATTGTACTGTAACTAGGAGACACAAATCTAGCTCTCTACCAAAGGATCTTTGGTTGGTTAGTTCATCTCATAAACTACTGGGGAAAATGCATAAGACGACCCTGCAGTCAGAACCTGTCCCTTCAGAAACACTGTATTCTGACTCACAAAGTTACTACTCAGTGTTCACTGCTGCCTACACACTCAGTGGGGGACAACTATAAAAGCTCACTTCACTTCACACACAGTTTGTTCATTTGTAATGCCCTGCAACATCATCAAACACAGCCAGCACTTGGATCTCATAATATATAAAATACTATGTGTGTGTGTGTGCGTGTGCACAGTACTGGTGTGCAATGGCTGACGGTTAAATTTCCCTGTGCGTTGAAAACGCAAACAAAAACATGTATTTTTTTTCCCCATAAATAAAAACAAAATTCACATGCACTGCAATTCCAAGCCATTCCCACAAATAAGAGACAACACGCTGAGAGAAATGTTAATGATGGCCTGTGGACGAACATGTGTAACATTGGACAGTGCGGGAATCTCGGGCTGCCAATCAAAACAGTTTAACACAGATAGACGGGAAATAAATACACATTTGAAACATGCCTGTATGGAAATCTTTTGAATTAAGGAAGATGAAAGCGTTTTCTTACAGAGAGAATAGATGGGGGCACATATTTGTGAACAGGTGAAAACATAGACCTGTGATTGCAAGGTGATTTTGTGTTTTCGCTACTAATTTATTTATTCTCTTTCTAGAAAGCGCTCCGCTGAGATCATGGTGTGAAAGGACACAGTTATAAGTCCCAAGCGGGAGATGGACTCAGGCACAATGGAATGTCACTACTACTCCTGCCAAGAACACTTTTCCCATGCGCTGGGAAGCCAAGACTTCCCCCAGCAGCCAAGAATAGCACTGCTGTCCTCTCACACTCAACGAACTTTCACACACACACACACACATCACACACGCAAGACAAACACAAGGCTATGGCTTTCGCTGCACTAAAACAGCAGAACTTCAATAGTACGGTATCGTATTATTTAGGATGAATAGCTGACACTAATTTAAAATGGTTTGCATAAGAGATATGAATTCAGAAGATCACAGAGATGCAGCTGAATGCTTTCATAAGCATTCCACACTTTGCTGGACATCAATGCATTTCCAAGAGCACAGACATATCTTTTAAAAGATCCATTTATCCGGGCTGACTTAAAGGCGCATATTAAAGAATTAGTCTTTTGAGCACTGAGCAGCTATCTGAAATGCCAGCTGCAGAATTCGGCCTTCTTCAAATGAATACTTAACAAAAACTGGAATGTACAGAATGCATTACGACTTAAGATGTGCCCGATAAAGACCAGCAGCGGGGGTGTGATGTATTGCTATGCTTCACCATGCACACTAAGAGGCCAGTGACCTTTTACTGGTGGAGAGCTTTTACTCTAAAAGCCCATGATTGGTTAGAGGAGCTGTTGGCACAGTAGAACCGTCTGAGCTGGAAACAGTGTGATGGACAGAGAGCGAGAGAGAGAAAGAGAGAGAGAAAGAACAAAGGAGGGGGTGGGATGAGGGAGGGAGAGAAAGAGAGAGAGAGGGAGCTCAGATCATGAAGCAATAATTTTTAAACGTCTGAATTAGTTATGCTGAAAATTAGTTTATTAGTTCATATCAAGCCTTTCACACGCCTTGTCACACTAAAACCACAATGG
Organism: Botia almorhae; assembly: GCA_036877575.1. NCBI lineage: Eukaryota > Metazoa > Chordata > Actinopteri > Cypriniformes > Botiidae > Botia > Botia almorhae. The sequence goes on from JAZGTJ010001828.1 coordinate 8,549, forward strand.
AATTCATTTTGGATTTCAAAAGCAAGTTTTGGATTTCAAAAATGAAATGCTATGATGTGAAATGAATAAGAAATAAAGATCCTGCACTATTTCTTGGACACTAATTAAATAAGCAATTTTTTTTATGTTGACCTTATGGGTCCAAAACAACTTTATTATTATTAATATTATAGATTCTAAACTAATTCGATCAAACATCTCAAAGATCAAACATCTCAAATCATGTTAGGATGACATGGAACATCTGGTTTTGTAAACTTGAGACCATGTAAACTCAAGAGTATGTTGCTATTAAAGCAGAACGCAGAAAATTCTCAAGTACTCAAAAGTACTAATATTTGTAATTAAAATGTTATATTAAAACAGAAAATTTCAAACACTCAACATAGATTCAACCAGCAGGAGGGGCTCGTGTAATTTATATACAATAAACAGTATCTAAACACAGGGATCACTGCAATAACCAAACAAGCCTTGAAAATAATTTGTCTTTTTGACTTCTTGACTATAAATAACAGTAAACTAGAGTTCGGAATTTGGAATGCAATTCACTGGAACATGTTTTCACTATGGAGAAGACAAAACTAAGACTCCTGTCCATGCAGACCTGCTCCCATGCACAAGCATATACATTTCTTATCAATGTGTACAAGCAGGCTACAGTAATCCTGCGCTACAGTACACATACAGTATGAATGAACGATTAAGCCTGTGTGGTCCTACGTGGCGAAGTGGCTCACTGGATTGACCTAGGTAGCTTTCTGGATCTGTTTTGTGTAAAAGTGTGCTATTCAGACCCAGCTGTGTTTTTTGGTAAACACCGCTCTGTTGCTAGGCAGACCTACATTTTTATTCCACCAATCAGGGTTGGAGTTGACAGGTGAGTAGGACACAGCTTAAGAAAGAGTTACTTTTACTATTGTGCTGCAAAGAATGCCACCTAAAAGTAGTAAATGCATTGGAAGTAAAAGTCTGGGCTGTCAGAGGCTGTACACCACAGGTGTTTGTGCCTAAAGCATTTTTTTATTGCTCAGAGGTTGTTTTTCATAAGTTCTCAGTTATGGCTTACTAAAGTATCAACATTGTCTAGGGCGTTTCCAAAATCTCTTGTAAGAAATAAAAGAAACTGCTGACATACAACAGAAGTATGAACCTATAAAAAATTAATGCTCAGATAATTTGGTTGTGGAAGAATTTAAAAAAACATTGTTCTCTGTCAATTAGACACAATTGATACATTGAGGAGTTGTATCTCACCTGTGGGTAAGTGTAATGTTGTCTTACCTCATTCAGCTCGGCCCTCCAGTGCTTAGTGTGTGTTGCAGCCCATTGAGGTCGTTGTAATCCCAACACAGCTCGTGGTCTCAGCACAGGCCTCCAGCACAGCCTGAGGACACATACAACACATACATGTTACTCAACAATACAGATCCAGCAGCATGTCAGTCACAAACACAACATATATTCCTACCCTTGAATTTTCAGTCTGTCTTCGTGCAGCAAACCAAGCTAGTGCTACAAACATGATTCCCTTAACCTGAATCACATACAAACATACAGATGCACGCAGGTGCAGTTACCAAACTGCAACTCTTGTCAACTCGCTGCACGCTCCGCTCCCTTCAGACACTCACAACACAGAGCAGACCGCTATGGAAACCGAGTAACAAGACAACACAAAGGCAGGTGTGGGTGTATAGTAAGTGTGCTCTTGAAATAAAGACGTTCCTCGTTAGTGCTGCACTCAGATCTGTGTCTGAGCCTTCAAAAAATGATCTGAGCTAATTCAGAGCATCTTTGCGCCAAGATTTCATTCAGCTTTTTTAAATAACCACCTGCAGTATTCCAAACGCCATGAAACATAATGTGCCCTCACTCCCAAAAGCACAGATCTCAGATTTGTGTTGAAAAGCAGCCAGAGGAATGACCAGAGATAACTCACCAGCGCAGACTGCAGTTTGCAACAACAAAAGCAATCAGTGTATCATTTATCTCTGGGGTCATTCGTGTGAGATAAGCTGTTGCCTTCAGAGGTCTAGATAGCAGCAGTTTATTTCCAAGTGACATATCCGCTGCGCTGAATTAGCTTATATCATGCATGTTGCCACAAAAAAGCAGATTTTGTTCGCATTTTTTGTTTTGGGGGGAAGTCACAGCTTTGTGTCAATTTTATTTTATACTTTCTTTGCAATGCTTTAGAAGTATACACTTATACACAGTATACACAACCATATCTTCCATTTCTGCAGATTAATTATACTCTGTATTGCTTTGGCAACATGGTATTTTGGCAGACACGCTAATAAAGTATCATTGACGAGAGAGAGGGAGCGAGAGAGACCAGACAGATGGTCGCTGCGGGTGGGTGCAGTAAAACTTGTGACAACAGCCATTAGTGCTCTAGAAGTTTAAAACCGAGGACAGATAGTGGGATGTGCAAACATGTGAATGAGGGAAAGAATGAGGGAGAATATTGAACGCAACAAAAGAGCACATGAAGACACCAGTACTATAGACATACAACACAACAGACACATAAGAATGTGACATCACAACTTGCCTGACAAATGCATAAACGTAAGTCTGACAAATGCATACATGTATGTGTAAAGCATAAATGTTCTACAAGTGTGTTGTAGAACATTTATGCTTTACACTTACATCTATGCATTTGTCAGATGCGACTTGAAGCGACTTGAAGTGAATTTAAGCTATATATTTTATCAGAATGTTTTATCAGGGAACCAAACCCACAGCCTTTAAATTCCTTACACACTGTTCTACCAGTTGTTGTACAGAAAACAACATGAAATCAAATCTGACCTGTAATTTGTTCCATTTATTATTCTGATTGGCCAGGTTTTAATAAAAGGGCAAAACATTCCCTTTCAAACAGGTTGTACAAAAAAGGAAAGCTGTAAGAACCTTTAAACAACTTTTCTTTTCTGCTGATGTAAACAAGGTCATGCTGACAGGGAAATATAATGTTAAGTGCAAGTACAAAATCAACCCAAAAAATCAACCAAACCTTGAAGGATAAAATAAATACACAAAATAAATGTAACTTCACTAAAATATTTTGCAGGCTAAATCTACGTACAAGCACAAACCAATACACCAACAGATGATAAATAGCATGAATTTTTATTCTAACCCTCTGTGACCACAGCAAGCAACGGGCATTTTGTTGGTTGCTTGGTTTCTATTTCAGCCAAAGTAAGTTGGCTGGGTAGCCCCACCCACCTGTAAATCTTACTGGCCCAAAACCACAATACAAATTACTGTATATTAAATTTCAAATATATTCAGATGAACAAATATGTTCTGATAGCATATTTCCTTCTACTATGGGCAGACAAATTACTTATTCCTAGACTCTTAATAAGATTATGGTGTAAAACACATGTATGCATAACCGAGCTTGTGTCTTTGCATTATCCTCTTATAGTACAGTAGTATAGTATAGTATAGTATAGTATAGTATAGTATAGTGTAGTATAGTATAGTATAGTATAGTATAGTATAGTATAGTATAGTCTTTTAGTAATCACAACTCCAGACATTATTATATTATATATATTATATTTTTGACGTATCACATGACTGCAGCTAGGACCACAAATCAAACAGCAATGGTGTAACTTTTGCAGACTCAGGCTTTTTATGAAACACATGGCTCACACTGCCAGCAAAATTTCCCTGAATGTGACTTCTGTTGAAGTTACTATCAGCTTTGGGAAGTCTAGCTGAGGCAGTTTCTGTGTTGGGTAAACAAGATTGCCAGCATGGCTCAGGTCAATGTTTAAGGTGAAGTTTATCTGCAGTAGGACTTTTGTAGGCACCTAACTATACATTTAGCCAAAAACTACGAGCGAAGTTCCTTAAGTTTGACATAACAAAGTCACTGCAATCAACACGCCACCATGGCAAATGTCTTAATCGTTTTCACACATAAGTCTATTCATACCACTGTTATATAACAATCCCTTAACACCTCAGACCAACAATGTTTCACACTCTGCTGATGGTCTACAAAGTTTTCAAGGTGCATTTGACAGCACAACAATTTACAGCTGTAACTAAGACAAATGCCAATACAGATGCGACACTAAATGGAAGCTCTTTTCTCAATTTCACTTGATTTTGTCAGTGTGTTTTTGAAATGAAATTGTCTTATCTTTCCTGTCATCACTGGGCTCATATCACGTGGAAAGAACTGATGACATTGGCAGAGATTCTCCACTCAGAACACAGAGCCACTGTTTGCTTTTATCTCTGATAGAAGTGCGGGCTTTAGTGTGGACATTTCAGAAGAACGGTGCTTCATTAGTGGCGTTTACAGAGGCAAGCATCCTTACGACTTAAACAAACCCCTATATCCAAATATTAAACACTGGCATGTAGCTTGTACCCACATTTTTTGTGCCCTGGACTTAAAAGAAACTAATAAAGTCATGTGGCTTGTTAGGGTGAGGTGTGCTGTTACTGTTCTAAGATATCTGGTTTACAATTTTAACCTGCTAAATGAAAAAAATGGTAAAAAAACAACCCATAGACTTACATTAATCTACAGAAATATAGGAGTGGGGTGTTTTGACCTGGACCAGTAAGAAATCACTTAGCAACACCATATCAACTGTACAGCAATGTTCAACAACCAATCAGAACACATTAGCATCATGGCGGTACTTTACGTGCAAAAGCACAAGCACTGATCAGCAGTCCCCTTGTGCCACATTGTCATTTTCATCCAGTTTGATAAGAACTTGCCACAGTTTAGATATTGGCATCACTGCAAAATACACAGGCATACATGGACTCAGGCACACGCACACTAACACACAGACAGAATCCATATTCTATGTACCTGTTTGTTGTTCAACAAGTTTATATTCCCAGAGTCCATTCCACAAGGTCCATTTCAGAGTAGTGTGTGTCTGTGTGTGTGTCTGTGTTACACAACAGTGCAGCGTGTAAGGTTCCCATGGGTAGATATAGGACAAGCAGTAAGCCACAAGCAGGTACCTGGCAAGACCACATCTTTGCGTGTATACAGGGTCACCAGTCTCAAAAACATAAGTATTGTGATTTTGTTTCTGGTATTTTGGTGGCTTAAAGCCAGTAATATTTCAACCTCACATGGAGTTTAAAACCATGTAATGTTACAGGTTCTAATAAAGTCACCTGCCAGCTGGTGAGTTGCTTTAACACACTTCCCCAAGCTGATTTTTACTCATATTTAGTGCTTGTTAATTTGCGGCCCAGTGTGAGAGTATCCCCTTTTAAACTGACAGGCTGACAGAGAGTTCACTAACAACACCTCTATCAGTCTCCCATCTCTATTAAGCCATCACACTAAATCACTTCTCAAGAAAATGAGGAAACTTGTCTGACTGTTCTGTGTTTCTGTGCGACATCACTTCCTGTCACTTTACTTGCACAGACTTAAAGCAATCAGGATATAAAGATGCACGAATGTCTCATACAGTTGTCGTATTGGGCACCATATGTTTGCACATGCAATGCACACAGAGTAATCATGACCTTTTTCTCTCACAGATTAAACAGCCATCAAAACAGCCATCTCTTTTCTCAACAGACACGAAGAACACAAGATGAAGTGGCTCAAAGGAATTCAGCAGCAGGTGTGTGTATATGTGTGTGTGCTTTAAAGGACAGCAGGATGAAAGCCTTCCTTCTTTCAGCCTACGGAATCCAGCAAACACAGTCCAGAAGCTCGATTCATTCAAGGTCAACGCTGTCACTGTGCGAGTGAGAGGCAGATGATGACATCATTACTACAGCAGCTCTGATCAATAGACAAGGAGCAATGAGTTCATCTCAGCCAACACCAGATGGCTGGAGCCACCCAATGAAAAAGCATGTGTGTGTGTATGTGTCCGTTGCTTAAACACACAAACATCCCAAAAGCACTTACAAATTGAAGCATCTACCACTCAGAATTCCCAGTTATAGGAAATTCCCTCACACACACACACACTGAAGCTAATTTAACAAGGACAGGCAGTTGTGTTTATCTCTGATCTCCAGCGTTTAAGTGCTGTGACGAACCACGCAGCGAGTCGCTGTGTTTTTAATGATGAGAAATGGCTGTACACAGCCTCTGTGCTTAGAGACGCTCCCTGTTTCCACAGCAATATTACAGTCTATTCATTCCATCATTTAATATAATGAGACAGCACTAGCTTATTCAGCCAGGGAAAAGGCAATATTTATACACAGACCAGTGACTCATACTGGAGAATGGATTTCTGTAGGTATAAAATAAATGGAAAACAGGTTGGACTCTAATATATTGTAGCTACTTCAATTGTTAAATATTTTAAAACTACATGCTTTTTATTTAACCATATATTATTTGGAACCAGCTGTAATATAAAAAGACCAACTTCTTCAGTTTTAGTTACATAGTTAAGTACCTAATAATAGCAAATAGCAAACAATAGTGGAGTAAGCCATACAGTCAGCCAGCAAAAATGTATATATTGTATAGCTATAGTTAAAAACTACATTTATATCTGTGAACTGTATAATACAAACGCGTCTCTCTGTTCTGTATTCCAATTTATTCTCTATATGTTTAGTTGAAAAACTATATTCAGGATTTAAGATTTTTGCAATGATTTATATTTGACACTTAACCTTGTTATTATTTTTTGCATTTAAATCATTGATTTTAAATGGCTAAAATATTTATTAGCAGATCAAGCACAAATGCATTCCACCTACAATGACCCCAGATAATTGTGTTCCTGTAGCTCAGTTTATAGAGCATTGCGTTAGCAGCACAATGGTTGTGGGTTTGATTCCCAGGGGAGCACATGTACTGACAAAATGTATAACTTCAATGTACTGTAAATCGCTTTGGATAAAAGCGTCTGCCAAATGCATAAATGTAAATGTAATGTAAATGCAGATAATCAGCACTGGTGAACATTGCAGGTATTATTTCTCCTCCACATATCAGCTCAGCTGGGACAAACATCAGTAACAGTGAACAGTGAATCAGTAAGTGAACAGTACAAGAGGCAGGTATTCCTCTCAGGTTACCATGCTGTACCCCAGACTGACCTCATTACTTTAATATCACTCTTTCTTTCTGTCTCTTTCTTGCTCTGTGCCTCTCCGTCCTGAGGGTGTCATTGGCTGTTTCTCTGTCACCTTGATTGACAGCACTGTCAACCAATCACACTGAGGTATTCACATAACAGTATTCACTCTCATTTTAGTCAAGAATTAATTTGCATTGATGGCTCATTTTATTACCACAGAAAGCTAAATTATTGTGGCAGGAAATTGCACATAGTCTCACACTCATATTCTTTATAACACACTTCATATCCTGAATTATATTTCATGCAGAGGCAACTATAAGTAAGCCATCTGTAGATTGATTTCCCTGAATTGTAAACACTGATGCTGAGAGACTAAAACATCACTGTTTGTTTGAACAACCCAACAAGACTGACACAGCAATACTGGCTCAACCAATAGGGTGAGCTGGGGTGGGACTCTCTGTATGTCAAACCAATAAAAGACAGACAAGTATTTGGGGAAATAATAGTTTTTGCAATTCCAGTTGGTGATTCTTGTGCCACAAAAATTACACACTTCAGCTTTAACAATGATCTTATTAAACTCCAGAAAATGTTGCCACTGAATGAGATTCAGACACACAGACCTCTATGATTCAGTTATTTACTGTTAAAACACGTCGATGGCTTGGCACAGAACATAATAAAATAGGAAAGCAGAACTCGAGACACACTCACTGTTTATCAGCTGTTTATCAGCAGTATGAGAAAATTAATCAAGCACCTAAGCAAACACGCTTGATATGCGTAGGCTTTGTACTTTGTGTGAATATGCAAGCGTGTGTGTATATGTGATCATTTCTGCGCACTTTGAGAACACGTCCAATTATTAACTCACCCATGCAATTCGCACAAGACAGACTCAAACCAGACGGATACAAGCACAGGGAGAGAGAGACAGATGGGTAAGAAAATAAAAAAAAAATCTGTCTATGAAAACAAGAATCAAAGCCACAGAGATACACAGGCAGAGGGATAAGGCAAGAGCCAGTGAGTGAACGCACACACACAGTGAGAGAGAGAGAGAGAGAGAGAGAGAATATAAAAGAGAAAAAGAGTAAGAGGCAAAACAAAAAAGAAAAGAAGGGCGAGTCTATTTATGTGGATCTTCAAATGTTGACTTCTGGGAGGCACCTACTAGGGGATCTGTGGGAGCACATAGGAGACCTCTGCTCCTGCAGACCCCCTACTGCGAGACAAGCCTGAAAGCAGACCATACTAGCTTTGTGCTGGCAAAAAGTAGTCTTATTCATACATAATTGATAGTATATAAGAGCTTCACAGATTAATATGCAGTAACTACATGTAGTCATATCCTAAGGACATTAAAGGAATAGTTTTACAAAAATGAAAGTTCTGTCATCATTTATTCACCCTCATGTTGTTCTCACACAAGGCAGATTTTGGTCACTCCAGTAGCACTACAATCTACCTTTAAGGTGTTAAGGTTCTCCGCAATCTAGGATCCAGAAACCTTTTCTTTTAGTTTTGGGTGAACTATCTATTTAAATTTAAGGTAAAATATGGTTGAGAAAACGAACTGTTTTTTTCTTGTACATTACAAACAATTTTACTTTAAGAGGAATGCACACATGTATTTTGAGCACTAGGTGGCATTGTATTTCACCTTTATGTTCTCTGTGAAAAAATAACTGTTCTAGGACCTGTGAGCACATTCACATGTATGTTCTTACACTAAATGTAACTCTGATCTCTAGTCAGAGTGTTATGATACGAAGGATTATCCAATCAGATGTCAAAATAAATCATAACAATTGTACTCTACAGAGTTAGCCAAACCATACAGCTTACACACAAGCTGTTATAGAACAACTGATAACAGTGTGGCAATTTACGTTTCAAAAGAAGTCACAGCTCTGATCAGATGAGTTGCCAAGATATATCAATAGAATTCACTGTAGGAAGAACCTAGAGTATAAAGATGATATCTGCATGTGGTCAGGCTAACATATGGTCTCAGTTTGTTTGAACAAGAGGTGCTGAGTCTGACAAAAGAGAGATTTTGAAACAGCCGTCATCAACTTAACTTTCACACAATCTTTTAATAGTTTTAGTTGTACATATGGCTGTGTTTCTAAACTAGCTCGGAACACCCTCCCTTAACAAAATGTCCCAACCAGGCACTATGCGACAAGTTTTTACATCGAAAGCCAAAATGCGGCACAATCGCAGCCAATCAGAACACGGGAGATGTTTAATATACAGATATATGGAACAGGATTTTGGACCGATGAGATTTGTTTGTGGGCGTGGCTACCCAAAAAGATGCTACAAAACCAGAAATGAAGCAACCAGCAAAATGTCTTGCAGCTCGTCATATTTAAGCATAACACTGGCAGCTGTATCACAATGTGTCTGGTTAGGTCATGGTGTAACTTTAATCCTTCCTCACCTTCTGTAATATCAAAATCAGTTTGTGTGCATATATTTTGTAGCTGGGGAGATGATTGTTTTTTGCAGATCACTACAATATGCTAAAGAGCAGAACATTAGATTAAACACCTCCAGGTCATGAAAGTGATTGAGATAAGAAAAACCAGAGCAGGGGAGCATAGCAAATGAGGAGGAAACCCCATCAAGTGAAAACTCAAGCTTAGCAAAACAGTCTTTGATGGAATGTGACATCACACTGTGAAGCAGACATTTAAAGTATGACATTTCTACAAGCAGCTTTTAGGGCGTCCCACTCCCACAGCCTGGTGCTGCGAGAAGAACAGACTAGCGGGCGTAAATTGCCTACATTACACAGCACGCTTGGCAAACCCTCAGCCATTATTTGAGAGATTCCCATAATGACATCTCATGCCTTATTACCTCTCTGTTCCTAAAATTTCTCTCTCTTGTTCCATCTCCCTGACTCTCGGTTTTATCTCATACAGTACAGTAGAGAGCGCATGTTTGTTTTTAAACACGACAACTGCACGACAAAAAACGCAACCGGCGTTACAGACGTCACAGATGTCACAGATCTCCGTTTAACTGGGTTACTGGTTTCTCTGAGCGTTCACATGCGTGAACTCAAAATTACCCTGTAAATCACTCTGAAATGTGCATGTGTTGTGTGTGTCGCTTTAAGAGAGCCGTGGTGTTCACTGAGGCAAACGCATGCTGTGGGTCTATTTATAACCTCTGTCTTTGAGGTCTCCATTACATTTGCATGGGAGCCATGTATCCACCTCCCTCGCATCTCATTTGCATATTTTGTGTGGTTTTCCTGCTGTGGGTTACTATTCCGCCAGCTTTACTTCTGTGTACATGCATGCATGTGAGTAAACGTGTTATGTGGCAGTAGCGGTCCTGCTCACACAGTGTTGTAGGTGAGATCAGGCATCATGCAAATCATGGTCATTAGCTGTGCCTTAACTGAAGCCATTTTGGCTGTTTATTTTTTAAAGAGGAACGAATACTGCCATACAAGACTTTCTGTTTAAACAGGAAATACACCAACCAATGAAATAAATGTCAAGAGGTTTCTAAATAGAAGAGTACAACAGGATATAATACTGTCTTTAATAACAGAGAAAAGGTCACAATTTTGTCAGCTACTTTTGAAAATGTCTTATAATAAAGTTATATCGTAGCAGAATACCAGTGGATACATAGCACCTGGCTGCTAGCAGATTAAGAGACTTTTTTTTCTGATTCACAGTAAGCTTTGATTTTAAAGAGATTTCTTGCATGCAGACTGTTGCAAAAATGGCAAAACACACAAGCTTGATAAAGTGACCCACAATTTACAACTACGATGTAACAATTCTTTCTTTGAGAGTAGGGAATATTACTATCTTTAAGTAATACTGTCTCGATTAAGTGGACTGCATATCTGATGTGTGTGGAGGAGACACCCCACGATGCCCCAGATAATATAGTCAGGGATCTGTCACTTTACTGTTGTACCTGTAATCACATGTATGTGTTTGTCAGTCACTGTGCTGTGGCTTTTATTTCATGTTACTACAGTTGAATACAGTGTGTACGTGTATGTGGTCAGGCAGGACGTGTGTACTCAAGAAAGGTCTGCCGCATGAGTTGTTTATGATGAGTCACTGCTTGAAACAGCGGGGGGGATAACTTACATTCACTAAACCAGCATGCGATAGCGAGCATGCACGTAAGTGTAGGAGCGTATAACGCCATGTGTGCATCACTAACAGCATGTGTTTTAATTTGCACAAGTATCAGTGGCCATGTTTAAATAAAAGAGGCCAGATCTGTAGCCTTTGCACGTGTATCAGGTAAATGTAGCCCGGACAGTTGAACTGCTCTGATACAGGGTGTTAAAGAGACAGGCAGAAGATCAAATAAAACCACGAAAACCTTCTGCCAAGCTCTGTAACACCAGATCAACTCCACGTGAGGAACCTCCTCCTAACACGTCTCTCTGCGCATGTGTGCAGATTTGCTGTTCTCAAACTTTCTTGATTAAAAAGATAATCACAGCGACACATCTCAATGCCCAGAATGCTTATTAGCACAGCACTGACGTTACTGCTATTATAAGCTTTCAGTTGATGTGATAAAATTTATCTGCATTCTGTAAAGAGGTAACAGTATAGTTAGCAACGTTTGCTAAGCCAAGTCACGACTATTGCCAAAACTTGTTGTAGCACTCCGTTAACATTGACCTTCTAACAAGCAAATTGAATTCATTTATTGTCAATAAGAGCTGGAGAGCTCTAGCTATATGAGCAACAGGGACTAAATGTGGGGATGTTTAGTGACTCATCATATGTGAAAACTTAACACAGAGTAACTTTTTGCACAACACCATAGTAACTGCTTAACAATGCCCTGGCAACCACCCAGAACTCCCATGGTGCATCATGGTGGAGTTTTGCAATAGCGAGCACACATTTTCTTTTCAGAAGGTGTAAGAATCTTGAACATTTATGCTTCTACATATTGAATCTAAAGGATCCTTAGCTATACCAAGCAGTTTCTGCTACAGGCTTTAATGCAGGCACAGAGTGGAGGACATTAGAAGAGATATCCACTGACGTCAAACGATTCCTCCACTCAATGCTATTTGCAATCCAATCAACCTTGTCTAGGAGTCCAGCTGGTTTTACAGCTCTTTCCATGAACAGCGAATCATAGCAGCCTATAGCTTTCTTGTCAAGTTTACGATCATCAATGGCCCTTTGCATAAAGCAGGCTTAGCATTTCTGCTAGGCCAGGAGAAAGAAACCAAATGCTTTCACAAACTTAAGTCTAGAAGGCTGAGTCAACCACAGCTGTGGCCGATGCAATTTATCCCCAACATAGGTGCTTACGCACACACACACGCATACACACACACAAGAACAGATGCTTGGTTGTTACTGCACACACTCAAATTCACTTACACAGCTTTAAAAAAGGATTTTCCCTGCACACTGCAAATATACTATTCTTAATCAGTATTTTCCAGTGTCTTAAGAACCAAAACTGTGTAAGATATCAAAATAAATTTGTTTTCAGAGAATGCATTTTGAAAAATAGATTCTTACATGTTTTGAAGACAACAATACAACTGGTATTCGTCTGTCCCATGATGCTAGGGTGTTGTGGGTGGTCGCCAAGGAGTTGCTATGTGGTTCCCAGGGGAGCACGTAGTCACGTTTGATAAAAGCATCTGCCAAATGCGTAAATATAAATTCTAACAACATTTTTGTGTTTGCACACAACCATTATGACCCCTTTAAAGGATCCAACACTCATCTGCTAATAATTTTGTGTAGTCACAGGCTGTACTAAAAACTATGTAGGAAATGTTCACACATTTCAATGGATTTTGATTTACAGTCATCTGATAGGTCTCCGTTACACACACAGATGTCTCAGCGGGATGCTAGTTAAACGGTTCTAAACGGGGCGGTATGGAGATCCGTGTGGGAGCGCGGGGGCCGACATAATCAGTTAGCTTTCTGTCCTTCTATTTGTGGCAGATTAGTGCTATCCACAGTTTGACAAACAGCTTTCTACAAAACGCACCGATCATGGCTCTTTATCCCATTTCGGGTGCGAGGAGGAAGGGCAGCAAATTACATGTGTCATTATTAATGGACCAGTGCTTGTGATAATGCATCTACATTAGGGCCCACACATTCCGCAAGCTCATTCCCTCCTCGCAGCTGTCTCCAGCCCTCAGTGGGGCTTTTAGTTCTCAATCATTCGAATCGTCTCCCACTTACACACTCGCGCACACAGAGACGCACGCACACACCAATGTATGCACCAACACCCACATAAGATCAGCACCGATCAGACACATGCACACAAATCAAACGCAGTGGCTCGCACACACAAAACTGCAATGATCTTTAGCTTGCCTCACTGTGGGTGTGTGATGTAGCAATGCAGAAAATCCACAGGACCAGTAAAATCACAGCACTCCCACACTCTTTAATTTAAACCCGCTTGCTTTACTGTGATCCAGTGGAAACGTTTAGGAGGGAAGTGTTTGGCCAGCAGCCAGAACTGAAGCAGATTCCTGCAAGAGTATCATCCATGCTGCTGCACTCCGAGGAATTCCCATCAACTGAGCTTAGTTATGAATTTTACTACATACTGATGTATTGTGAAATAAAGGGCTTGCCATTGTCCTCAGAACAAGCCTGGTGGAGAAGCCCTGTTCACACTTACAGCGATTTTATCCCTGGAGTTTGGCAGGTCACTAGTGGGCATTCCTACTGCTGGATGCCCTGTTATTGGTGATCTGCACAACCCGCCATACTCTTTGAAAATCTGATCACATATAAGGTATATGGCTGGTAAAAATATGTTATTTAAAGGAAAGGAAAGCACTTAGATAAATTGATATATATTATGAACAAAATGAGTGATTTCCAATAATAAGGCTCACTCAGAACACAAACATCTTCTGACATGGTTTTCCATGCATCACTTTAAATTATTGAGATAAATCATATAGAATAAAATCGCTCACAATAACAATAATTTCTTTATTCTACCTACAGCAGCTCATGACAGATCAAATAAACCTTTTTTCAACTTTGAGTCGCTGGACATGCCCACATTACATCACCGATAGGCAGTGTCGCTCACGTCGCAGGAAATCGCCAACTCTCACTGAAAATGATAAACTTCCGGTTACATTGTTGCAGTTATCTACAGCTGATCTACTCTGGCCCCTACATAATGTTTGTGGACACAGTGTATCTGTTTATGCATCAGTCATATGATAGTGAACACAGTCCAGTAGAGTGGGAGTTTAAGTGCTACACCGCACCATCAGGCAGAGAGAGAGGGAGACAGATAGTGAGAGTTTACATTGGTCTGGCTCCATGGCCCGTGGTGGAGCTTTGAGACTTGCTGCAACATTATGTTCCTTCTAAGATCTCTTGTTTAAAAAATAAAATAAAAGCAAAGATAAGGCAATCCCAGAATGCACTGCAATGACTGAAATACAGCAATTAATCCAAGATGAAGTCATGAGAAATGCTAATTATAAATATAGTTATATTTCATTTATTACTGAAATCTCAAAAGCATTGATAAAAAAATATATAGTAATCAAATATAAATGGACTATTTTAACCAATGGGTGCTTTTTTTCTTTATTATATTTAACACTACTGGAATCAGTTGTGATTTCTGTGGAAGAAAATCATATGGTTTTGAGGGTAAATAAGTGAGGACAGAATTGGGTCAGCTGTTCCTTTATTGTGTCAGATAAAGTCTTTATTAAAATGGTTAGAACCTTTTCCACACATCCATTGAAACACAATATATGCATATTTACAAAAGCCTACTGTAACTTACATAACCCTCACATATGATATTACATGTATGCACTGATGAAACTCTGCAGAGAAAATCTAATTTCCTACTCACATAGACGAGCTGATTTCTTCTGTACTCAGAATCAGTGTTCTACTAGTTTGTGGTTCTTCAAGTGGCCTCTGCAAATTGTGATTCTGTTTTCTGTGTTGTTGAAAATCAAGATCATGATGGTGTCTCGGGTTGATCTGTCATGCAGTGCAATCATACTGTGTACTGTGTCAGTGGGTGACATCTTTGTTAGAGGAAAAGGTAAGCATAGCACATTATTGCAGATTCTCAGTTTGCACTGCCTCGTTTCCTACAGCTCCTTGTTATTGTGTACATGACACTGACCCGTGGTCAGTTTAATTATTGGCGGTTATGTAGCAGTGCTGCTTGCATTGACAACCTCAGGGCAGTTACAGAACAAGCCCCTGAGCTTTTCACAGTTGCTCTATGGAATTGTGGGGGATGGAGAACCACAGACAAACCGCAACCTTGACTCAGACCAGGACTCTATTCTAAGCGAATGAGGAAAGCAAAAAGCAAGAGAGAGAGAAATAAGTTTTCTTTATCCATTCAGTAAGATGCATTTTCTCTTTAAAGTCAGACCATTATGTGCAATTCAAAACTGAGAAATTACATCTGTGTGTGCTGGCCAGCAGAGTACAACTACCAATGGGTTATTAGCACAATAACCACCATCTGCAACATTCTGTCCTTTCTGTCCATGTCTAATAGACATACATTTTAATACACTTTAATATAAACCTAATTCCTTTTTTCATGCAATGAAGTTGACATGACTGACACTGACTGTCAGCAATGCATTACTATTTTCCTGAATGTCACTATAAGCCTTTTGACATTTGTCTTGTACATTTTTCAGCCAAAAGTGTGTGTATACCCAAATACATATATGTGCTCACATTCTAGTTTATTCTGAAGATGTTCTGAGGTCTGGGCCTTGTGCAGGATAGTCAAGATCTTTCACACCAAACACAGAATATAAACTTTTTGCACAGAAATGAACCTAAAAACTCCACTTCCCAAAGCGTGACATCACTTCCTGTCTGGGATCACCAGGTATCATCACATCTTAATAAGCCTCAACAGGAGAAGGGGATGGGCTTGTGTGCTATTTATAACCTGTTACTAATTCACTGTAGTAACCTCACTGTGGTAACCACTTTGATGGCTTGTGATGTAATCTTAATTGACAGTGACTGAAAATGTAAGTACTAAATAGCACGAATATTGAAAGAAATGGCAAAAATAGAACAAATACTGTCAGAGAGACTTGACTCAATGACCCCACAGGCATTCCCATTTCCCACCATTTTTTCTTTTTTCTTCCTTTCATCGCATGCTTTGCAGCAAGCCCATAAGGAAATTAATACATGTGCAGCCTCCATCGCAGCTGTGAACACAGCTTGTATTTTTAGGTCTAAAGTAACAGCTCTCCAAACACACAGATCTAACGCCGACGCAGAAGGGAAGATTATAACTGTACTGACAATAGATACAGCATGGTGAAGTCAATAGCATCACACTAAACCTGCTCTGGTTTGGTGACAGCCAACACTATTCTCGTGTTATTCAATGAGTTGGACAAATAAGGATATCCATCAATTTTACTCCCCCCCATCCTGATCTGTTTCTCGTCACATGAGCCTGATTTGGCTCCTCCTGGACCTCAATACTAACGGAACGCATATCCACACACTTCAACAGGAAATGATTTGGCAGTCCCACACTGTGATCATTCAACATGTGTTTAAAAGAGGTCTAATGATAAGCATATGGACCAGGGCCAGGCAGGCTGGGGATGGAGGTTATGAGAAAGAGCTGAGGCCACAGATTTAAACAGCACTGGGGGTCTATTACTGGCTCAACTGCCTGAACCACATCCCCATAAAAGAACTGTGACCTATCGGATCGTTTGGCAGAAATCCCCATAAATTAGCCTGTGAGTGAAATTAGGCTATGAAACAACATGGCTGTGAAAATAAAACATAAAATGACATTTGCAACACATTTTACTTCTGTAATGCATGACATATTTCAGAGTGTAACAGAATATACAAGACAAAGATCTAGAGTAGATCTAATTCCAACCAATGGCAGGTTCAGAAACCAGTCTAAAATAATCAATGTTGTTGCAAATCTGTTCTGTGGCACTGTTGGTTGAGAAATTACACATTTTAGCTTTAGCATTATCCAATAGTCTGTGTGACCTAGGTAATGTCAGCTAAAAATAAGTCATAAGTTATTGCAATTTCATGAAATGTCTTTGCAATAACATTCACATATGAATAAATGTATACGTTTACAATAACATCTATTAATAAAGTACACAGGGACAATATTTATTTCGCATTCAATTTACACTTTCAGAAAAGGTATCACATGGACATCATGACATTGAAAAAGGAAGCCATTAAATATAACAAGTTATTCCAATGCTACAGCACATGCCTTAGACTGTATGTCACATCTAATATCTCAAAGCAGACGACTACTATAAATGCCCCTTATGACATCATAATGCCATTGGGCTTACAGCAGCACACCACTCGACCGAGAGCTGTACTGTGTCCTTAAGTGCTATATACAGCCACAGGACTAATTAAAGGATCTTGGACACACTAGTAAAGACTCATAAAGTCAATGTGGGGGAAAAACTAACTAAGTTGATGACTGAAAGAAAGACAGATGTGTGTGAAATCCCCTCTTGCATCCTCTATTAGTGAACACTAGAGGTTCCTAAACTCTCTCTTAGAGGTTTCTAACACACAGCCCTGGCACTCCAATCTGCTCTGTGACCATGGAGACAAGGAGAGTGTAAAATAACAGCACTCTTCTCACTCCACTCAGTCATTCAGCAGAACATAGGAATCTACCAAACCTCCTTAGGAGGAGTTCAAACTACGACAGAGAGTGTAAATCAGCAGGCCTTGATTTCAATGGTGTGGGTTGAGAATCTTTCATGATGGCATCCCGAAAGATGGCCTGGGCCACTTTTTAATGTAAAATGTAAAACCAGTGTAGGCGGCGACCGACTCATTTGTTACTTGCTTTATCAGTGACAGCAGCCTGCCCCGTGTGCTAGCCAAAGCTGTCAGGAGAAAAACCTCAGAAAGAGAAACAAGAGAATGCAGCACAAATAGAGACTCTGCACCTCTTTACACCCTCGTATTGGTCCGAGTTTTTGGGTGGCCTCCAATCAGTGCTTTTCACATGTCAGATGATGAAATGTGTGTTTTGATGGGTAGGGAAACCTCTAAACAGGCCTGACAGTAAGATGAAGAAATATCTGGATGTTTGAGTTGGTAAGGATAGATATGGTGAAGCAGGATTGGTGGACGTACAGTTTTCTGTAGAGGAAGTGAAAATTTAGGGACTCGTTTCATTAAAGAAAGGACAGACAGGAGATTAGTGTGAGCTAAACCAGGAAGTTTTGCATCATGTTTTAACAATGCGTGGCTTGATGAACCTACAAGTGATAAAAGTTATCTTTTTCACAGGTTTTCTCGCAACCAGGCGTGACGGCAGCAAGCCATAACACATTTTGTAAGTTGCTTTGTTTCTTTTTCTGTGGCAATGCACTGGATAGCCCTGCCCACAGCAAAATCTTACTGGACCAGAATCTTGCTCCTCATTCTGTAACTGTACTGTATATTTATCACAAAACATGTTCTTATTCACTATAATTGATATTAAGTCAATTAATATCATATAATTTTATTTAAAAAAAAAATTGTTAATTTAAAGTGAGCTAAAAGACCATTGCGTTATGCCTGTTTGGGATATGTATGAAGTCCTTTTCTGGTTACTGACTAGTCATTTCTTTTTTCCTCTTCTCCTTCATGCTGCTAATTTCTCTTTACCTACTGTCTGATTTACTTAACTCTCATAAGCCTTGACAGGGTCATGTGACAGTCATGGTGTGTCATGAAAACCCACAAGGCACTTACATAAAGTCAAAAAGACAAATACCTTTTCTTGCTGTATAACTCGTCTCTTCTCCATTCTCGCACACAATGCGATGTACTGTATGCAAGTGCGTATAATCACCACAACCACACACAGACATGCCGTTCACACCTACAAACTCCACACACTTTCACTGAACGAGTTTTCTCTCACCCAGAGTTGTGACTGAAGTGGAACACCTGAGAGTGTGAGAACGAGGGAAAAATGAGAAAGTGAGAACATACGCGAATGGCAACCACACCTCACCCATCAAATTCATCTAGCTGATGAGAACAGATCATCCCACTAAACGCCTATAGGAGGTCTCTGCCATCCATACCAGGGTTATGGTTACCAATTTTTATTTAATTTATCCAAAGGGACTTGCATTCCAGGTATTCACTTTTATACCTGTGTTCCCTGGAATTCGAACCCATACTCTTTGCGCTGCTAACACAACCTATTCTACCTATTGAGCCACAGGAACATATTTACCAAGACCTTCCAATTCTTCCTTAGAAGACCAAAAAAAAAGAAATTCTGTAGCATGTACTGGCTGTTCTTTTTTACACAATTATTATGTATAGGGACTGGAGATTTCAAGCTTCAGAAATAACAAAGCATCATAATATCACAACAATGTTTCCTTTTTGAAGTCTGAAAGCTCCATTTACTGTAACTGCATGAAGAAGAGTGACCAGCAAATTCTGTAAATCATCTTATGTTTGATTTACAGAAAGAAAAAGTCATACAGGTTTGGAACGACACAAGAGTGAGTAAATAATGATGAGTGAATTTTCGTATCTTGCGAACTATTCCTAGTGATAACTCTTCTCCAGCCTCATCTCTCTATATGTGGATGAGTTATGAGTCCCAGGAAAGGACAAGAGCACTGGCAAGACATTTTAATTATTCAGAGTCTGTGCTCATTTACACCATAATGGCTGCCTGGACTAAGCCTGACATATGACTCGCATGAAGGATTTAAATGTATTTCTATTAGCAGGCTGATATGGTGATATATCTGTGATATGCTTTAGCACCTCTGTTCGAGGCAGGGCGGTGTTTACATTGCATAGCTGAAGAGTGAGTGCTTGCATAAGAGTCGCATAGTAAACATGCCCTATGTGTAGGTCAAATTACACTGTGTTACTGACCTATGAGGTCACTTTTAATGTGCTGTTGGTATGCAATGCCTGGCTGTGTTCATAATGGGCTACTAACATCATTTAAGTTGTATGTAAACAGAACACATTATGTAACACTAAACTTTGCTACCTTGCTGTCATGTGGTGGTTTTACATGCGATTGATTATTTTGTTTGCACTGATTGTTGATTTGTGTGGGTTCTACGTTCGGTAACGTCAGATGAGTCTGATGGTTAGTCACTAATGTCTATAATAGTACAATAGTATCTTTTGGTTGTGGTTGCATGTTTGTACTGGGAGGAGAATCGTAGACTCCCTGAGTCACTGTCTTTGTGCTCTGATGTGACATTACTTCTCTGATCACGTTCTGCTTTTGTCTGTAGTACTCACACTTACACACAAGCATACACAAGCATGCATGTGCGCACACACACACCTCCCTGGATCCCACTGCCAACGCACTCTAAAAATATCTACATCTGAAGCCCTAGCTGTGTGTGTGCGTCTGTGTGTGTGTCATTCAACAACAGAGAGCTACTCAACTAATCCCACTCTCTCTCTGTCTATATGAATGTAAAAGGACGAGCGACAACGCAAACAAACACAGAGAGATGGTTACAGAGTATATGATTTTACTAAATACACATTATGGCAATTACTACATGCTCATCACCATGTGTAAATGAGCTCTAAATGCCTGTGGCATGTTTTGTGTATGTTGATTAAACACTGCAGTGCAATGTTTGTATTTTCTTGAGGGTGTGACACATACTGAATGTATAAGCTCCGGTTTGCATTCCAAGTCTTTACTGTGAGTCAAATGAATCAGGTTTCACTCTAAATAACAACAATAAAGTCTTAAAGAGGCACAGGCTCCATTCCAAAACCTTCACTTCAAATGTAGGTATTTTCCCCTATTTACATTTTGTTTATTTTCAAATATTCTATTCTAGTTTTGCCAGATATCTGTTAACACTGTCTCCGAGGTGAGTTTAGTTGAATGTGAATCATATACAAAGAGGTTTTTGATTAAGAATATGGATTATTAATTCCAGGAGCCAAATAATAATAGAAATACTACTTATCAATTAATTATTAGCATTTTTTATAACCAACATTCCTCTGCCATCTTAGATGCATTGTTTTCACTAGGAAAACCGCATTGCATTCTGGGATTGCCTTTTCAGTGAAGGATCCATGCAAGGCTGCCCTAAAATTGCCTCATAATATACTTCGTAATTATGTTGCCTATCTTTTTGAACAGGCTTTATGTCAGAGATCATATATAATGCCTTAAAATGCTGCCTACGCAAACAGTGCACAACGTTTTGGAACAGACAACATGAAGCAAAATGGTGAGAGAGATATAAAAAAGCAACAGCTAAACAAAACAGCGAGTGATGGAGGAATGGAGACATTAATCTCTCCTCTCTCTCCAAGAATTCATCAGATGCAGCAGAATCTGCCAATCAGAGACTTCCAGCATCTTGCAGCACATTATGGAAGCTGTCCGGCATGTGAATGCACACTCACACTCACACGCTCTGCCTATGATAAACACGTCACCTCCTCCGCTTCGCATCATTATCTGCCACATCTTTCTTTCTCGACTTGAGATTGGAGAAAGACCTGGTGCACCCCTGCTAAAGGCTTTCCTTCAACTCACAATCTCACATGAGAAATGACTCATTACTTCTTTTCTCTATGAAAGACTTGCTCTGTTCTCTCCTGTTCTCCTGCACAATTTCCAATGCAACTGACCCAGACAATACAGCCCACAGGAATGTAAAATAATTGTGATTTATTTTTACAAACATCATATTTTCCAAACTTTACTGTAGACTAGTGGTCGACATGACAGATCTGAATGCAAACATAGAATTAATTTCAGCCAATCTGGGCCAAGTGAGACTTCATTCGCCATGTTGTGACAGGGCAAGTCATGACTGATGTTGTGCCAAACAAATCCAGATGATAATTTAACTTGTACATATGTTTTTATAAACGTGATTGTCTGTGTCAGCATTTGATATTATTTTAGGGTGGTGTGACTGAACTAACTAGACTGTTTTTGTCCACCACTAGAAGATTTGTCTAATTCAATAAGCCTCACAATTAAAACAAAATTGCAGCCAGTTGGAACATATTTGATGTGGAGCGGGATTTTGGACCAATGACATTTTACTGTGGGTGGGGCTACTAAGCTTTTACACAACTATATTAGAAAGGGTCTGTCAAAACGTCGTCAAATGCCATCAAAAAAGTATTGACAAGAATTAAGAAAGTTAAGGATCTGGACTAAGGAATCCACAATAACTTCCTTAGCAGAAAAGCTTGGTTGTAGTTGGAGGATATAGGAACACAACTAAATACTTTTCTAGTAAGGAAAGAACGAACAAAGAGATAAAATTGCATAAACCTAATTACAGCCCACGCCACAGTGTAAAATAATAATGATAATATGTGGATTTGCAAATCAGAACAGATAAGGATGTTTCAATTGTTTTGGTTAAATTATCTGGGGGAACAAAGTGTGAGAGAGAAGGACCTGTTCGATAATTTCTATGTAAACACAAGCCCCTTTGAACACATTACACATTGTCTGTGAGACATCCGGCCTGTGGCTGACCTTTCCTCCTATTCTTTATCAGGGAGGCCATGAGGGAAATGACATGAGATTCAGTACATCCAATGTGTTTCTGCAAACCATATTAGCAAAAATGCTACAGTATGCCAGACACTCACAAAGTAACAGCAAAATCTGCCCAGTTTTCTTCATGTGACATTGACCTCACCTGAGCTACATTCTATTTAAATCTCAACAGCAATCTCAATTTCATATAGAAGCTATGGGGGAGAGATGCATTGATCATTTCATGACTGCAAACATTATGCCACTGTTTGTGTCTAGTCTCTTCAAGGCAAGTCTGTTTTCTTGGAGGCCATCTTGTAAACACCCAGGGAGTTATTTTCTGTGTCAGTCAGCATTCAGTATAGCTCCTAACTACTGGAATGGGGAAAGACTGAAATCTCCAAAACTGCCTGTCAGAATTACAAATTAATAATATATTTCAAATCAACGATGTTATTTGACAACAATTGAATTATGCATTTTACTACTAAATAACACCAAAATATAGGACTTGGTCAAGCAAACGCACACCCAGTAAACAGGCGATGACTTTTATTTTTGTCCTTCTTCCTGTTTTATATTGCCTCTTATACATTCATTTGCCCAAATGAAAAACTCTTAATTCTCAATGGCCTTCTCTTTTATTAGGCTGTTTTATGAAGCGATACTTCCCATACTCAACCCTCAAACAATGTACAGAACTTCAACCACAGAAATTAGCTTCCAATAAGCTGCACTTATGAAACATCATTAGGCAGTGCTATCTGTACATATCTCTATAGTTACCTGACTGGCCACGTTGTTGCACAGTTTGCCATGAGAGCTTTGCATAGGACAGATGCAGAGCTTGTTCCATTAGCACAAAGATCCACTTCAGGACCGGCTAATTGGAAACCAGTCAATCGATGGAGTTCTGCCTTCAGCCTACAAACAATCACACAACTGAATGATATTATCATCTGTCTTCACTCTTCCCATCATTTTCCAATGAACTGCTGTTGTAAACAACAGCAATGCAACAACTTATTTTGTCATTCATTACAATCAGTTCTGAAGAGTAAATTGTAAATATTTACATGTGAGGATAGAGGTGGTCAAGACTTGCATATGAATCATAAAACTAAACATCAGACAATAAATTGTCTTAGAAATCATGTCTGCTAAACAGCGCTGTGGTCTCCCTGCACACAGACAGAGAATGACTACAGGGCCACTCAGAGTGGTTATAGAGATGTGAACAGCCCCTCTGTGAGGGGAGAACCTTTCAGCTTGGCACTCTACAAGCCTTTGGTAATTACCAGAGTGCCATAGAGCATATGAATAAATTCATGAGCTCTGACTCAGGTAATTAACTCATTGTTTAGTAATTAGAGATCAGGAGAGTGCAAAAGAGAATGGGGATAACATTTGTAGCAAATAAAACAAATCAGGAAGGAAGAAAAATAGTGGAAAAGAGATGAGTGGCAAACGTTCTTGTAGCTCAAATGGTGGAGCACGGCACTAGCAACGCCACTATCAAAGGGTCACCAGTTCGATACCCTGGCTACACACTGAAAAAGTCAACACTGAATCCTAGAATAGTTCAAACAAACTGCTTGGCAGGTCAAAAATCATTTTAATGTAAGGGGCAGGAGGAAGGGACAGAGGGTGAAAATACCTCAGTTGAGAAAATTGGACAGGCGTTGCCTCGCAGGAGAACTCTACCTTCCTGTGCAACTGCCTATATCAGCTATGCCTGGATCTAAAACATATGCATAATGCAATACTAGCAAATGTAATAAGATTGCTGAAAATAAATGAGCACATAAGTGAGTAATGACTGAAAATCAGAAAGGTATATTTTGGGGCTGGACATTCATCACTTAAAAGACAGGCAAAGCATCATTTCTGAACTGTAGTGATATGAAGACAAAACTTAACGGGCCACACACGTCACTCTACAGTAAAGCTGCTTTATTCTGTAGCATTAATGCCTACAGGAAGCCACTGGATGTCTTAGGAGGATACATGAGTGACTGCCCAGCCATGACTTTCACAAACATTCTGTAGAAATTTCACTTGATTTTATTCTAATAATTCTGATTCCACAGCAAAATTACTGAATTTGATATTTAACACATTTGAGAAAGTATTAGTATAATTATTGACTAAATGTAATCTTTAAGTACTCAATAAAGTAAACATTGCTTCAAGTTTTTCCAAGCAGTTATTGAAGTAGACAATAATAAAGAACAAATAAACAAGTAAAATGAATCAAGTATGGTGCCTATCACACAAGTCTGATATATCCAAATATATTTGCAATGATTTATGAGCTTTTTATTAGGCCATTAAGTTTCCTAAAGACTGTGTCATTCCACTAGTTTTGAGATCCTATCTGATGCACATAAAGAAAAATGATTGAAAATTTCCTTCTTTCACTATGAAAAACATTAACTGCATTTTGCGTCTTACATTAAATATTGGGATATATCTAGATATTTATGAACCTTTTGATGATATTCAATATATAATTTTTGTATCTTAATCACTCCACCAATTTACCTTGTGACAGTTCTACTAGAGATTAATAAAAGAGATTTAGAGATGAAACACATGAAAGAAAAATTTGATGTTTGTATGTGTGTGTGTGTGTGTGTGCATGGAAAGACTAAAGGGGAAAGAGAGATTAAGTGTGTTTCCAATTCAGACAGATGAAAGGCGACTGGAGGAGAAAATGAGCGAGTGTGAAATAGCATGAGAGTCAGAGAGAGATCTCTGTCAGAACTCAAAGCT
The DNA here is from genome assembly GCA_036877575.1 of Botia almorhae. Taxonomy (NCBI): domain Eukaryota; kingdom Metazoa; phylum Chordata; class Actinopteri; order Cypriniformes; family Botiidae; genus Botia; species Botia almorhae. The sequence goes on from JAZGTJ010001828.1 coordinate 33,979, forward strand.
GAACAGACACTCCTGACGGAATCATCCACGCACCGCTGGGCCTGACTACAGATACGGTCCCTACAGACACACACTACATGCATTCTCGCAGCCAAGCCCACAGAAACGTCATCTTTTACCAGATATCACATTCACTCTAATGTCTGTATGTTTGCTAACACACTCTGACAGACCAGAAACTATTTTTTTCCCAAACAGGAGGGGAAGCGAAATTAGTTACACAACAGTAGCAAAATTATTCCACTGTCCTTAGGCATTTAAAGGAAAGACAGCTTATGAGGGACATTTTTGCTGATTTTTTTGGCATTTTCTGTGCTGATTTTGAGGGAAAGTTCTGAAATAAATGTAAACACAAACTCTTACTTGTCGCTAAATCAATTAAATAAGCCAAAATATAATAATATAATAATGAACATAAACATGCAAGGGATTTATACAATTTTATGAATGACAGAAATTCAGATTCTGTGAGAATCTGGTCTCTAAAGAGCTCTGCTGGTGCAAACACAATCAGCACATTTTCCAAAGATAAAGTCTGTAAAAATTTTAAAAATGCAAAGAACATAGATAGGTAAACTATGGCAAAATGTGTTAGACTGAGAGTACTGCACTTAAGTGACTAATCATTATTGAACTAGACAAAATAATTAATAACCCAACATGCAAGGGCAGAACTTTGGGAAACTGAAATAGAGAAACTGTAATTCTGAGGAAATCTACTCAGCTTTCTGCTAAATTCCATGCAGCCTCGCCCAATATTCAATGACTGACAGAGCTAGCGGGAAACAGCTTTGTACAGAGATATATAATAAAGACAACAGGAAAAAGACAGAGATTAGAAATCAGGTGAAGAACATGAAGGCAAAGTCTGTGGAAATCTCAGGAGAAAAAGACATTAAATGAGAGAATTCCAGAAATATAGAAGCATGTTGTAGAGACCGCAGTGAGGCTGCAAGGGAAATAAGACAATAATTAAAATACAGAGAGAGAGAAAATGACAGAGAGATTGAAAATACACACTTGATACAATTTCACATAGCTGTGTGATGAGACTGACCTCTCTGCACAGATTTTAACACAAAATCGCTATTAGGAAAGGAACGCAGCATTAAAACACAGCTGTGACGGCTATTGTTTTAAGTTTAGTTTTTATATTTGACAGAAAACGCTTCACTCAAAAGAAAACAAAATCTCTGTTTCATATAAATACGGTGCATAAGAGGTCTGTGTACAAGTTGCATTCGAGGCAAAAGAACTTGAGCCAAGAAGTGCACAAGTCAATGCAGAAATCTTCAGGGGAAACACTGAAACTTTCCACACCTTAAGAAAGTAAACACTACTGTCTTACCCAATAGGGGAAAACAAGGCTCAGTTGGAGAGAAGGGTCCAGTTGAAATGACTGCGACAGGGATGAGTAAATCTATCCACCTGCTGTCTGAGGGGACGGTATGTGATTCCCACTCTGTCTGTCCTCGTCTGTGTCTGTCTGGCACCAACTACCCTCACCATTCCCTGCCACATACAAATACAAAGAAGATTACATTTAAGCAATGAGAAATGAGAGGCTGTACATCCAGCAACCCCTTCAGCTGTGACTATAATCACAGTATAGCACAGCCTTGAGTGCCTTAATGCTATTGTCAGCTGTTACTACTTAAAATGTTCCTAACATATACAGCCTCTATACTGCAAGTGATACAGTATTATACACAATTACGGGGTGAACTACAAGATAGAGATATTTTGCGGCACACTCACTATTTTATTTCTATACTGTATTTTAGCATGGCTGGAGTGCTGTATTGACCAGTCAACATTCAAGACCGATCTGTTTTATGATAGGAGATTAACATGGAAATGGAAATTAGTATAACGTATCATGTACTGTAAAAATTTGATTAAGACATTTTTATTAGTTAGATGTAAAGCCATGCCATGTATTTATTAAAAAGTTCTAAAATTCTCTTATAATGCTACCACCACTCGTCTTGAATATGTAACCAAGGTAACGAGACAAGTTGAGAAGGTACTTTAAATAGTTCCTACAGCCACAAGACCAAGTGCAATATCTTAGATTCGGGATTTCCTTTAATCACAATAAAAAACTATTCAAATGAATAACAGGAATTTAAAATGTTTCCTTCCTCATGAGACCCAAATCAATACAGAATGCAATGCAATTTGGCTTAGCATACTTGGTACATACGTTTCTAAATTTGACAAATCTCCACACCTCATCTCATCTCTCTTCTATTTTTGTATGCTCCTCTTATGTACAAATTCTGCTTGCAATAGCAAAAACACAATACCCTTCTCGTCCATTAGCCCATTTCCCATTCCCAATAGTGTCCATTTCTCCATGTGCAAGTGAATAAAAACATGAGTGCATGTACGCAATTAAGTTTTTTTAACAACCTATGGTTTAGTCATAATGTTTTTCCTAAACTGTCCAACCTCCCAGTCCAGTTTATTAGTACATTTCAGTACATTCGCTGTGAGGAATGGCCGTTTAATCAGAATCACTCTCAGGGTCTTTGGCACTCCTGGGGGAGACCGCATTCACAAAACAAACACTGGACCCTATTTATAGATCCCTGTCGACATGGCAACCAGTCTTTGTTTGTTTGAATCAGAAACTATTTCTCCTTTTTCCTCTAAAGAGTTTCACTTCTTACAAATCTGCTGCTTGCTTCAAAGCAGATGCTGGGATTTAAAACAATACGCTTTCTCATTTTGGGCTGGTACAAAATAAGGGTCAGGGTGGAGAGCAAGACCGTTTGGGCATTTATGTGCTGTGCTTTTAAAAAATGTTGTCAAATCTATTCTGAGTTAACCGCAGCTAATCTTGTTTAGATGCTGTACACATGGCAACGAGGGCAGTGCACACCATATTCATGTAAGTGGAAGAGTCACAAATGGTTTGCTGTTCCTGGATTACCGACATCAGTTTGAAGTTTAAATTGTATTCGCTCTTGGGATGTGCTGCCTGATCTTGTATCTGTGTAAAAGGGCAACCCACTGAGACAAAGAAAATTTGGAGCACTGAGGAATATGAGTCACCATGGTACACGAAGGTCGAATGGTGTTCAACCATATCTGGTTGAGAAAGTGCAAAGCCTAAAAATTCAAGTTATTCAATGTTTTCAGATCCGAGAACATCCAATTAAAGGCCCTGAGAAAAGGTTTGAAGAACACAACTTTTTCCCGTGTTGACGTACTGGCTCTTTTTGTTCTAAATAGAGAGTAGCTTTTGGTTTATAGTTTACATCACTGGTAAAACCATGATTTGTTTTTTGTTACTGCTAGTCAGCATCAGAGTGGTAAGTCAGACCAACACAAAAGCTTATAAACGGACGTGTGCACGCATACACACATACAAACATAGTCGCATATAAAGGCAGCACACACTCTTCCCTTATCCTCCTTCCACAAAGAGAACTCAGTTTCTGTTTCCCATAATTCAACATCTGACAATGACTGTAGGCTGCCATTTCTCTCTCACCTTTCCAACCGATTACAGAAGTGCATTGGTTAGACGACATCTGACCGCATACAGTCAAAGCTGCACCACTGTATTTGTTCCTTTTTAAAACAAGTTTATAGATATCACTTGCATTTTAATGATGCTAAGTGATACGACTAGCCAGTCAGACAGAACTTGCCTGATTCTAATACGTTCAAGTAAATATTGTATGCCATCTACTGTGAATACTGTAATTACATGTACTATCAATATTCTATATGTCTTACGCAACATGAATGTAAAGGCTTACGTAACCAACATTGTTCGTTTTATTGTTAAAGACCCATCAGCACACAATAATTTAAAGAAAGAATTTGTCATTAAAATCTTTCATGAAAATCAACTTGCTCTGCAACTGCAGTTTTTCCAGAGTTTATTAAAAAAAAACTGGCAAAGAGGTATTTTAAATGTTGTATCGGCTAAACGATTGACATACAAGTACACAAAATTATGGATCGCCCCTCACAGCCTAACCCATTTGGCTGTGTTTAATTAAATATGGTGTTCACTCTGGCTATAGTCTGTTATGTGATCTGAGAGATCTGAGAGACAGTACAAGACAGACTCATTAAAAGTTCCCAGTCAATCTTCCATCAATGTGAGTATATCCAGCCTGGTACCAATAATTCCTTTTCAGAGTCACAATATTTAAAGACGGTTTGTATTAATGCCATCAATTATTATTACTGTGTTACGGTAAGCTCTGTAAATAAGGAGACATTATATTGACTCAGGAATGCAATCAGGATTTAAGTGGTGATTAACAGGCTGATTTAGATGTGCTGAATAGAACGTACAACTTGTTTTATTCCACACTAATCTGGATTAGAAGGACACAATACTACCATGAGGGGGCGGGGCCTGAATCACTGACTAACCACACCCACTCCCATTTTTGACATGTGCTTCTGTGAGTTCCTGAGGGCTTCATTCAGAATTTATAACGTCACTTTCATTTGCCTGTTCACAATAGCAGCTGTGTTGATGTCACAAGAAAGGCTAAAACAATGCCTTAACCTCTCTCTCTTTCACACACATGTACACATACAATTCTTGTGGTTTACCACTAGAACACGTTTAAAACACACACGTTTAGAGTTGGTGTCTAAATGGGGACATGCCATTGCCTTCTTAGCAGTTTTCATATAATGCTAGTTACAATGAATACAGAAACCCTACAACCCAATATAGACCTACTCTAAATTTAGCCTGTCTGTCTGTCTGTCTGTCTGTCATTTATCTACACACACATACAGAAACATATATATGTAGCACTTCTGTCTCTTATAAGTGTAGAGCTACTGAATGCTGCATGAATACAGGAGGCTAAAAGTTGTGCTTAGCCTGTAGCACACGTTACGCTCAATGTTTGTTACATAACCATGAGCACACGCCCCTATTGGTCAGGTCAAAGTTCTCCTGCTCATCACAGAAGACTGACCTATGACCTGCCTGCAAGCAGTGGCTGGTCACGCAGCACACATCTGACACAGATAATGAGAACACAGACAAGCACCCCACCCAGAACTGTTTACTCATTATGATATATGGGTAAACTGTCAATGGACTCTTGCTTCACAGATGAATTAACACAACACAGAGCGTTATGCAGGAACAATTTAAGGCAAAGGCCTGGGGGAAAACTGATATAACCTGATTGTTAAATTGTTAAAAGTTGATCATAAAACTGAGCCAGCCTCTAGACATTTTATGACAGGAAAGTTGATCAACTGGCAGCGTTTAGTATTTGCTGTTCTGATCTTACGCAATATGTCTGCGGAGCAGGGAATTGTTAAATGTCAGGTACAAGAACACCTGGACTTGGTTCCTCATCTGTTAAAGAATTTTTTTCTGTTTTATTTATATGGCTTTATTCATTGTGATAGTGGGAAATCTGTAGCTTTTTGAAGCCTATTCATGGTACAACCTTGGTAAAAACAAACATTTACAGAGCAAATTAGAGCAAATTAAGTCTGGTGTCCTTTGAGAAATCTAATCACAGATTTTTACCTTTGTCGAACACTGCAACTAAAGCAAAAAAAAAATTCTTTTTAAAATAAAAAAACTACATTATTTATAAAACATACACCTATGAAACACAATCACACACAGTAAATTTTATTAGTATTGCATGTTCCCTTAGAATCAAACCCATAATCTAGGTGCTGTTAGCGGCATGCTGTACCAACTGAACTACATGGGGACACACCAGCAGTCTATCCGTCCGGAGACACCAGGCCTCCGCTTCTGCCATTCACTTGCTATCTTGCTGCTGGTTTGTTTCATAACACTGTCAAATCCAAAGAGATTCTTTCTCTGCTCTGGCTTTCTGCCAGACGGTAGACCTCTCGCTGTTGTTGAGAGCCCACTGCTTCAGCCTCCCCTCCGTCAGCATTATTTATCAGCGTCTGGCCACCGTCATCCCACCTCTGCCCCAGTCAAACACACTTAGCGATTTACTACAGGATCATTCCATGTCCAGATCCACAAAAGATATTATGGGATACAAATTATTATCATGGGAAAGCTTTAAACTTCAATCACATCTCTATTTTTTTATTTTTCATCCATATTTGTCGTCTCTCTCCATTTCAGTCAGTCCACATCAATCTCTTACAAAAAACAATACTATGGGAACCATGGTACTGCGATGACATCAGATGTTAATACCATGGTTGTTTGATTTACATATAATGTGCTTTATGACGCCCAAAAAAACATAATAGTATTATTGTAAATGTCCAAATAACATGGTAAGACCATAGCATATCCAACAAAAAGGGTAAAGCCATATTGCAGGCTGTTTCTGTTTAGCATACAAAAATTCTCCTCACTATTCTTTTTTAGTGCACCCACATAAGGTGGACAATTAGCAAGGAATGCTTCTGGCCTATTCCATTTAAGCAACCAAAAGATTTTGCAAACCTTTAAGCCTCTGCAAACTGTTTGTCAACATTACAGCCGCGGAACAACCCACAACTGAATTAAAGGTCACAAAAACTTTCACTAACTGTTTTTTAGTTTCAATGAAGATTCTTACATAACAACGCTACGGTAGTTAAACTCCCTCACTAAAACCCTAGGAAACAAATCATGAAATATCGACCAGCAAAACAATCTTGTTGACAGTGGGCTGCCAACACATGATACGAGTGATCCTGTAGACAAAATCTGCTTCACAGAGCGGAGCTATTTTTCTAAAGAGCTACTCAGTGACCTGAGCCCGCATGTCATGTGACCCACCATGTGATTTTTAACATTTACATTTTACATTTGGCAGATGCTTTTATCCAAAGCGACTCACATTGCATTATACTATACATTGATTCTTGATGTATTGCACATACATTGAGTATGTGCAATCCCTGGAATCGAATCCATGACCTTGGCATTGTTAACGTCATGCTCTAACCACTGAGCTACAGGAAAGCTTTAACAGAAAGATTATTTGAGACCTGCAAGCTTGCAGTGATAATGCTTTGCTGTTTGCTGTATGTTGTTGGTTTTCATTATTATTAATTAATATGAATATTGATCTATAGGCTCAGTCACCATTGTGTCTAACGTGATACAAAATAAAAAAAAAAAGTAAAAGTTTAAAAAAACAGTTACTTTAAAATAAAAGTTTATATGCTTGACCAAACCTGTATGACTTTCCTTCTTCCGTGGAACATAAGAAATTCGAAAGAATATCAATGATGCGCTCTTTCAATACAGCGAAAGGGATAGGGACTGAGATTATCAGTGAGTAATATTCTTCTGAATTTCTCTCGTCCCACGAGATTTCTCAATGTTCCACGAAAATAAAAGAAGGTGTCATATGGGTTTAGATTAACACAAGACTGAGTTACTTTAAATGACAACAGAATTTAAATTTTTGTGTAAACTATCCCTTTAAAGTAGGGAATAATGTATATGTGCATGCCAGTTTTGTCAGGGACCTTTGTTTATTTTCTCTGCGGGTCTCTGTGTGTGGTGACCCTGCTTATGTAATGAAAAATGCAGAGACAGATGCACAAACAAACACGCACACACACTTACAATACAGAGATGCATGCGTTTCTGGCTGCTCAACACTGCTGTTACTCAATGCACATTGGGTATATGCTGATATGTGAGGCTTCCTGGAGCCCAGCCAGCACGCCAGGGTCTAAAAACTTTTCCAAACCCCCATGAGAGGTACGCAGACCCTTAGTGATCAACAACAGCCACTGTTGAAGACATAGGGAGTGTACATGTGTGTGTGTCTAGAGAAAGAAGCAATGACATCCTGTAAATACATGTCCTGGACATCCTGTAAAGTGTTTTAATGTGTCAGTGTCAAATACATATGTAATCATTATCTAAAATGAATATTTGCCAGATGAGCACGCATATCACTGTAAAAAGTGACAGCAATGATTGATCATACAAACACAACAATTGTGTGACATTTCAAGTACTGAATTTCAAATTCAGTTTTTGTTTTGTGATTGGTTACAACAGACATTTGGGCAGTACCTTGCAGTCTGATTGGTTAGAATTAGGACAGCAACCATAAACGTACCACTGGACGTACAGCACAGGGAAATAGCTCTCAATGCTTTGTGAGGAGCAGATGGACTTGCACACAGGACCTCTTGTGTTTAAAAAGATTAAGTGTATCATTGATGGAATGCACATAAAAATTGCTAAAAAATGCATGATTTAATGTGTGCAAAGAGAGAAACAACCATGAGTATATATATAAATATAAATGTGTAAAGAAAAACGGATATAATTTTTAACTTTACTTCAGTAATTCATTCACCATGGGTAAAAAGTTAATTCTGGACCTTGTATGTACTGTATCAGAACTTTGACCCCACGGTAAACAGATACCAGACACCTGCAAGGTACCAGAGATCAGGGGCTCTCTCAGCTGAAGTTTCACCAGTGACCCCACTATTTTCCATACAGCATTTCGGTTGCGGCTCACAGCGTCGCCTCCAGCCCACACAACACACACACGCACTTACAGATTCAAATACAAGAGGCCCAAAATAGCTCTTCACTACTTACACTAGAAACTGCAAAGCACACCCATTTGACACACAGCCTTAAACAAAAGCATGCAAACACATTTAATCCACTCACGCACACAGTGACACACACCCACGCAAATATGCATATTCTTGACAGACCGTTTTAAAGATGAAAGGCATAAAGTGGGACAGAGAAGGATAAATAAAAAATAAATAAAAACGACTGCAGTGTGGAAAACAAAGAACAAAGAACCCCCTGCCCATACAGTACACATATGCATAAACACATACACGAGATGAAGTCCTTTGTTTTCTTTAGCTATATGATAAATGCTGCACATTTAACTAACAAAAGAAAATCTTGCAGAAAAGCCCTTCTAAAGAATTCCTGAAACAGACTACAGTACTACATAACTTTCAACTGACCTAATTAATGGATAAACATTTCAAATCAAAAACAGAAACATTGCTTGGATCGAAGCCCTAGTGATTAGATATGTAGATATGATCAAACTTTGATGATCAGAAAGTTATTAATCCCAGCAGTAAGAATTTAAAAAGTTTTATTGCAAATTATCCTTAAATTCTTGTAAGTTATTTGCTGTACATTTGTCTCATACAGAAATCTTAACATTTAGGAATAGCATTCAAGAAAACAGAATGATTGTTAAGCCCATGAGGAAGTTAAAAACAAGAAGACTGAACCAAAGACTCAGAACATGTGACCTGGCACATAAGACATGGTTCTTTTGTACATAAATAATTAGGCCGTAATATTCTTTACAACATCAAATGAAAAAAAAAGTATGATAAAAAGCTTTCTAAACGCTATTTCTGATTTATCCCTTAAAACTAAAACATGGAAAAAAACAATATGTTGGAAAATAACAACATGGTGTAACAATATGTAATACCTTTACAGTGTATTACCAAATCTGCTCTCTGGATTAAAAGATTAAAACCAACAACATCAACAAGCACACTACTTTCTAAGCAACAGGCAGGATTGAGAAATATTACTATTGATGGAACAATCATGTGCTGTGCTTGGTAAAAACCTGCTAATCTAGCACCTTCTGCGTAAACAGAGCAAGTCTGGTGCACATCATCTGCTGAAGTTTTCAACAGAGGAAACTATTTGGAAACAGTTATGTTGGAAAACAGTTGTCTTTGGACTTGAAACTTTAAGGCCTTGGAGACGAAAGGGAAAGAACGTCTTTGTGTTCAAAGCGGACTATCCTTGAAATTGTGAGACTGCCGTATAATGTTTCTCCAAGGGTGTGTTCTGTCAGAGAATTCTTAAAAACCACTGCGTTCTCTGTAAAGCTGTTCAAAGCCTAAAAAATGCAGAACAATTCTGTGTTCAGCAACACAGCTGATCTTTTACCCCGCTGTAGCTCTGTCACCAGCTAAGGAAAAGCCAGAGATCGGTTTTACTAAAATGCTGTGGTGACTATCATGAAAATAATGTTTCAGAAAGAACACAGGCAAAAGAATCAAATCATTTCCCAACAGGAAAGAAAAAAGCCCCCAACCCCTTTCTGGTATGCTTTTCCTGATGTAATCTCAACACTGGCAGCATGCTTAGCAAGGGCTGTCCTTCCACAATGACCAAGTAATTATCCCACTCCGGAATGGTCTACCACAAAATCACTCTCCTCTGAGACCCTCTTTCAGACAGATCTGCTTCAAGGTGCTTCCTTCTTTAAGTACAGAAAAAATCATATTTCTTTAGCCAGTATCAGCTAGCAATTTGAACCATAACATCTTCATGTTGATTGGGTCCCACAGTCTGAACGATCTGTGAAAAACAGCCACTAGCATTTATGTGCTGTCATTTGTCACGCAAAGCCATTTAGTCACAACAACCGCAATAAATGTGGGAACATGCCAGACTGGCTTGGTTTACAGTAACATGTACTGTTTCATGCATGGCTGGTGCTACACACAGTTACAGCAGCCAATCTCCTTACAGGTATGTCATTCAGTGCAATGCACTGATATAGAGCTACTAATGCACTGCTTAAGCTGAAGGTTGGATTGAGAGCTCGGTGCTGTATGTACTGTAATATTAGCTAATCTAGGTGGGAACCAGGGTCACAGTGATTTTGCCACATAGAACATGTACTTGAAGCAACGTCTTTTGTTGGTGCTGGGACAACACAACTGTCAAACAAACATAGGCCACACCGAGCCTAAGCATTAATCACCCCTAAAATGATTAAAAAAAACACCAACCTTTTGTTCAACAATAATATATGGGTTGATTGATAGATGATATTTTTAAGACTAACCAAGAGGTTGCTGCAGGTACATGTTTTACTTGGTAAAATCATGGTTACAATGGTCCAAAACCATAACTAAACAAACCTTTATAGCCTCATTGAACAAACCTGCATTGCTGGGTTTTTTTTTAAATGGGTTTCTTAACTACTTTACCAGTAAAACTTAACAGCTTCACCAAAAAGACTATACACATTTACCTGCCTTTTTTCTACCAGTTAAACCAGCATAAACTAGAATGGAAATTAATGTTGATTTACGCTGTTTTTTTTCACTTGGGAAGTTATAGAAAGGAAAACACATGCTTTAAAAAAACCTGCCTGCCACTTTGAAGAAAGGAGACTGATAGAATTAGGAACTGTTCTTGTGTTATTAGATGGTTTATATGAGATGGATCTCTGGCTGCATCCAGAACATTGTCTGTTGGGGAAGAAACTTCAGTGCCAGATCTCGCCCACATGCCTGATCTCCTTCTCCTCTCAAATAAATAGCCATTCTGGACGTGACACGAAATGAGCCACAGCCAAGACTGTAGTATCTACTTTGCATACCCTACCTTTTTTCTGGAAAACAATGCTCTAGACTCATCAGCCAAAAACTCTCAGTACCAATTACTCCTTTTTATCCTGTTACCATTGTAACACATATGGGAATGTTTTCCAATGGCGATCCTCAGCATCAGCTATAACACATCGACTGTATTCTACTACTCAATATGGGTTTCCATGATGCCCTCAGTACAGTGAAAAAGCTGAGTGACAACATTGTTTTATACAATGCCTATAAGACTTATTGAGGGTTTATTGAAGTAACCTTTTGTATACAGTTGTAACTTGTCAGACACAGGAAAACTGAGATATTCTTCAGAATGTGCCCTGAACTTTTAAGTCTTCAGTAAACCAATGCAAAAATGCATGCTGGGATAAGCAGACCTCTTTAAACTTTAAACACAGACTGATATTTCGATAACAGGTATAAACGCACTATAACCAAAAATAGCTCATTTCAAAATCAATAACGTTTGTAATGCCTTGTAGTATGACTCTAGCATGTGGTTTCTGAGTTGGGTAATCCTCACAAAAGGACTATCATACATAAATAGATATCTGGACTTTCCCTGTGCACTAGCTTATGGTAAATACTCTCTCAGTCACTGCTGACACCTGGCATACTGCTTCACTTGGTGGCCTTCAGATTAACCTCATTCATCTGTGTCAGGCCTCATCAGTCCACTGCCTGCTGCTCATTCAACCTGCAAACCTCCTCATTCCAAAGCTGCTTCAACATACTGACAGCTGTTGACTCTGTGAGACAGTCCAAGAGATGGCCTATTTATCAAGAAGCCTCAGATTTATCATTACTAGGGGGTTTCTTTTATATTTGCTATTATTACATTCACCATTTACACATTTGGTAGCTTCAAAGCAACAGTGCTTTCAAGGTATACATTTTGTTTTTTAATTTTGTGTTGAACCCATGGCCCTGGCATAGCACCGTCCTTTACCAACTAAGCAACAGGAAATGTGAGTGAGTAGAGTGGGGCTTTCCAATGCAAAAGGTATTGCAGTGATGGGGTTGTTGACAGGGTGTTGCTATGCAGTTGCTATGGTGTTTAGAATGGGTTTTGGTGCATTGTTGGGCAGTTTCTTGGATGTTGGGTGAGAGATTGCTAGGTGGTTGGTGTGATGTTCTGTATGGTTGCAAGCTGTGGTTCTATACTAGTCAAATCAATAGTCGTGTCTGCATTGGGTTACTGTAGACTTTACGCTTGAAGTACCTCTGACTGGCTTAAACACACTATTGAATGGATTGATGGGAAAAGAAGAAAAAACTGACCAGTAGAGATGTAAGAGGGAGGAATGCTTGTCTGGCAGCCTTATCTGAGAGTTTCTCTGGAAAGACTTTGAAGTATGACTATGAGAAGAGCGTCTCTCCTTCCAAACACTGGCACCACTCCACCGCTCGTATGACATCAGTTAAGAGGGGAAATGAGACAGAACTGGGACGGCCGTTTAGTTGGTCTCAACACCCAGTATTTTGCTTTACGTCAGCCTGTTTTTTGTCTGATGCATCTCCCCTTTGTCAAAACCACACTTGCGTCTATTCAAGGCCAACTTAGCTTCAGGAAATTTCTTCAATCTACTGCAACTGCACTAAGTACAGCTTGCAGTAAAGTCCCTACAGCCTGCCCAAAAACTTTGTTTTGTTTTTTTCACAAAAATCATGTTCGTCTACACAAGGTGAGCAGTTGCTACCTATCACTTGAATAATACAGCATGCATACAGTATGCAGACAATATCACGCCACAAATAACAGTGTTAGGGGTGGATTTTGTATTCCATGGATTGTTTGTATCCATGCAGTTTTTCTGTTATTGAATTCTTCTCTCTGTGCATATCCTTATTTGCACTGATAGTATTCTTATACCCGTTGTGAGACCTGCACTGCAACAACATTACTCTCACCTGGCAAGCATGACATGTACACAGTACTCACCAGACTCACTATCTTCTAATCTTTTGATTGGTGTGAATTCCTCATTCACAAACTCCTTACCAACCTGATCATCACCCTGTCACTCAGAGGAAGTTTAAATTGTAATCGTGGTCATTTATGCAACCGGCAGACACTTTTAAGCAATGTGGCACGCAGCACATTCAAGGTAGGCATATACATACAGACATACACATATAGTCTGTGCATTTAATGGGTCCCGAACCTACTACCTTCACATTGTTAGCACCATGCTACAAGAACCCTGTAACTGTAACCACATCATATGTAATGCACAGCATGGGGACAGGGAGGAGAAAGGGCTGCATATGACAAAGGGGCTAAAGAACTCGGTGGTCCTATTTATCTGCCAGTTGCTTCAGGAAGGATGGCATCCTGGCTCCACAACAATCATCCTCATTTCTGTGTTCTCTACCCCAGGGCTTATAACACGCTGGTCAAGTGGTTCCAGCTGTGCGTTGTTTATGGACTATATGCAAAACAATTTCAAAACAAGCTCAAAAGTACTGCACAGTTTCAATGCAAACAGTTTCACATGGAAAGCGAAATATATTACATTACACCCAGAAGTTTTTTGTTTCTTCATGTTTATCTGTTTGTTTTCTACTGAAAATTTTAGATGTGCATCAATGCGTTGGGATGTTGTACTGTTTCTTTCACTCTGTTTGCGCCATTACAGATCAGAGTATGTGAGCAATGCTAAATGCAAGTGCAGATTTGTCAAGTTAAAGTTTATCTTACCATTTATTGTGAGGGAGGAATGGAAAACCTGGAGTGGAGCTGGATTAGAATGCATAACTAAAACAAGTTCAAGTTCAAGTTTATTTCTATAGCGCTTTTCACAATGGCACACTGTTACAAAGCAGCTGTACAAATGAAAAATATACAAATATATTTAACAGTGAAAACTGATATTGAAAATAAAAGAAAAGGAAGAAAATTAGAAAGAGAAAATGAAGAAAATTCAAATGAATAAAATTGTTTAACAACGATGATAACACATGTACAAACACATGTACAAAGCAAATGTTCTAAGCTAATGTCAGCAGTCCCCCAGTAAACAAGCCAACAGGGTGACAGTTCATATATTATCATACATTATTATAAAACATATATTATCATATTGCATATCATGGTGTGTTAAAACTTCTTGTTTCTAGAACTATTGCCCAAAAGCAATATCATGTACACAAATGTTGTGGTACCGAATCAGCACTGTTATGACCTGCTGCTGAACCACAGCTGTGCTGTTATCTAGTACGAAAATAAATGTAAATTTGCTTAATTATAACACCTGATATACACCTGTATAATTTAATCACATTTGAATATTACAAAAAATCCTAGAGGCATAAAACACGAGACTGACAGTATGCAGCCTAAAAAGATGTGGGAAGTTTTCCCACCACATTCCTTACAAGGCAGTTCCAGAGTCAAACTACATAGTGAATCCCATTAAATATAAATGGGGGCCAACTGCTGGGATAAAAAAGTTGAGACATAAAGGAGCACTAACATTAAGCACACAGAGGCCTATCTTTGTGCACTGCCTCAATAACTGACTTATACATAATGTTTTTGCAATATGTACTGGCAACAAGGCTTTCAGACTGGCTTTTTCCTAAGGCCTGATATTCCGAGAGCCATTATCCTCTTTACCACTGATGAACTGCAAAACAGACAACCGAGAACCTAAAGGGGCTCCAACACAGGGTGCTACTTAATACTTCCAGTAACAAGCCTTTTCCAACAGCCTTCAAGAGGGTTTTTTCCACCCTGTTCCAAGCCAGCTGCACACGAGCACAGCTGTTCTTTGTTGCTTTCATGGTGAAAAGTGGCATCAGTCGTGGCTCTAGTGTCTGGATATGCCCAGAGGGAGCAGCCGATATACTGATGTTCGCATCCAAGGAGGGGTCAATAATCCCCGACACTGACACAGAGCCGCAACACTATTCACACATTTAGAACCTGAGTCATCGACTCCCTCTAGATCTGACTCCGGATACATCTTCTTTATAAAGACACATATCGCATTAC